>CM038215.1:102884591-103166851 GCA_021442155.1 Cymbidium sinense
TTAATTCTAAGGAAAAGGATATCAAAGATAAAATAATAAAATTTTGGATTTTATGATCTTCTTAAGGACCTTTTATCAAAAAAATTTAGATTCTCTCTCTCTTGATATCAATGTATTGTATTATTATTATGTATGTTTATATCTTATAATGTCTTAAGTTTCTTTTTTTTTTTATAATTAACAATGATAAAGATTAAAAACTATTTGTCACAAAAAAATGTTCATAAATAATATAATAAAATAGGAGAAATTATTAGTTGTAGAGAGAGAGAGAGAGAGAGAGAGAGAGAGAGAGAGAGAGATTGTTGCTTATGTATCTCTCAAATCTCAAGAGAGACAAATCTATAAATAAATAAAATAAAATTAAAATCAATATATTTCACTATATTATATTTAATATTGTTCATAATAATATACAACTTATACATATCATCTATGTTACTTAACTATAAAGTGTGACAAAATAGAAGGATTGGAAATATTGTGTTGGAAGTATTGCATCAAGAGATTTGACAAAATAAAAATTGCCTTTTTGTGAGTCACATTATTAATCCCATAAAACATTCTTCTTGCTCGGTAAACTATTAATAAAAAAAATTGCATTTTTATATTTTTATGGATCTAATTATCTATTGATTAAGTTAATTCAAATTCGTAATGTAAAAATGTGAAAGAAAATATATTTCATTTCCCTCTAATTCCTTAAAAAAATACCCTTAAAATGGACCAAAAATAAAAGAAAAAAAAATCAGTGCAACATAGTCATGGACCTCACCTAAGTAATCAGGCCAAAATTTCAATTTGAAATACCATTTATAAAACCAGGCTTACCAAACAACTCAAATAAATCCCCAAACAAACTTCAAAACTCTCTTCTCAAACTCCGATAAAAAACAAAAACAAAATGGCGTCTTCCCCTCCTCCTCCTCCTCCTCCTGAACTCAACAACTCTTCCTCAAAACAACAATACTACTACTTCTTCATCGTCATCGTCTATCGTCCTCATCGCCAATGTATTCGCCATCGGCTACTGCGCGGTTCTGGAGGATCTTCTCCGACCAGCCACCACTACGCCGCCGAACGGCAACTGGTGCAGACAGATTCCGGCGTATGAGTACAGAAAGGAGGAAGGAGGAGGCTGAGGTGGAGTGCGCCGTGTGCTTGTCGGCGGTCGCAGACGGCGAGATGGTGCAGCTCCTACAGTGCACACGTTCCACGTGGCGTGTATCGATTTGTGGTTCCGGTCCAATACGAGCTGTCCTCTTTGCCGTTCGATTGTGCTTCCGACGCCGTCGGAGTCGACGGAGATGCACTCGCGGGAGGCTATGTTGGCGAGTAGAATGGATGGGATAATTATGAGTGGCATTGTGTAAATTTTAAATTTTGAAGTTTTAATATTATCAGTGGCATTGTGTAAATTTAAGTATTGGCTAAGCTAGGTTAAACTGGCAAGTTTGATTCGAGCAAGAAAAAATTTAAGTTAATTTTAATTAATTTTTTATTTTTAATCTCTTAAGTTAACTTTTAAATCTAATATGTGGCATATAATGAAAAGAATCAATAATATTAGACATTGAGTAAAATTGGATTTCTTTAAGTTTACGAAATGTATTCACTAATTATTTTTTTTAAATGTGCAAAAATAATATCTATTTATAAGTTTAATGAAAAAATATCAACAAAACTTTGATTATAATCAATATTAAATTCTAGCCATATATGCCAACAAAAATGAAATACCCATTATATGATCTTCAAAATAAATCTAATCATTTGACATTTTAAACATTTCAATATCCAAATGAAATCAAAATTAATCAACCCCATTTAGTTGAATTTATCTTATCGAGAGGTTCAATTAGCTATAAATACATAACATTTAAAAGAAATTACTCACAAATGACTTTTAAGATGTTTTCAATTTCCTTCTTAAGTGATTGATTAAATCTTATTTGGACTCAAAATCTAAACATTCTTAGTGCCATCATGTTTATTTTATTTTGTCAAATCATAGGGCACAAGTTGGTTGAAAACTTTTTGAAACAATCTTAAAATCAAACCCTAATATTTGTTGGCTCAAACACTTAGTGGTTTAGGTCCAAAAATTCTATTAACTATTACTTTTTAACAAGTAATCTCTATCACTTAAAGCTCAATTTGAGTCTAATTTGATTCCTTAATGGACTCATTAATTAAAATAAATAAAGTATAAATCCAACCCAAATAAAACTCTCTCAAAACTTTGATTAAAAAAAAACCCACCTAATTTTGATTTAATAAAAAAAGAATCCTATTCCCTAATATGATTTTACTATAAGTAAATAACGTTAAAAACCTAACCCCAACAAACAATCGGTAGTCCATATGGACTTCGAATTTGCAATCGGGCAGCCAAACTTGACAATTTTGCTTTCCTAATAAAAAAAAATAGTGGATGAATATGTCAACACAAACTAGCACTAATTACCTGTATTTCATATTTAACTAATCTTATATTGATTAATTATATTTAATTTTAAAATAAATGTTGAACCCTAAATCTACATCAAAATATAAGAAAAAAAATGCTGCTTTGTTTAAGGTTCAATCTGTGACACATTTGCAACTTATTTATTTTTCTAACCTTCTAGCCTTCTAACCTTCTAACCTTCTTTGAAACGAATGAAGATAAAAAAAAGATAAAACGAAATATTATCAAAACTAATGAATTTACTAAGGGCGTGTTTGGAATCAATTTTATTTATTGTTTTTTTTATTTTTTTGGATTATTTTAACATATGTTTATTTAGTGCTTGTTTAAAATTAATTTTATTTAGATTTTTAAAAATAAATAACATTGATTTTAAAAATTCTCAAAATTAACTTCTGAAAATTTTGACTGTTTTTAAAAACAACCACCACTAAATATTTTTTATTTTAAATCAAAATATAAATCCAAACAAAAAATAAAAAAATAAAATTGATCCCAAATAATCCCTTCTTGTTTTCTATTTATTATTTTAATTTTAAATAAAACATATTTAATATTGATAATTATTTATTAAAATATTTAAAACATTCATAAATTAAGTTTAAATATTTTAAAATAAGATAATTTTTTAAAATAAAAATACAAGACAAAATTGATCCTAAACAAGCCCTTTTATAACAACAAATTTTAATTTTGTTTATATTTCATCCTATTTTATCACTCTAATTCTCCAACTACAAACATGGCAAACGATGGTGTTCACTCTTATTTACCATTATTAAGCTAGAGCTAGATTCGAGCTTTTAGGATAGAGTTTAAGCTTAAACTCATTTTAAAAAAAAAAATTGTTCAAGCCCGGCTCTTGAGTTTCTTCATGAACTCGGTTTAAATTGGGATAATCAAACTTGTTAACGACCAGCTCATTTATTAAAATAAACAAACTTTAATCAAACTAGTCTTTGTCACGGACCAAAGAAAGTCCATATGCGACGAAGTTTGGATAAAACCGAAGGATTAGAAAACGAATTTTGATTATAAATAGCAAACTGTTTGATCTATTTGTAATTTTCCTCCAAACCTTCTTATGACCTCTTCTTCTTCTTAGCCAACTTCTAATCTTATGATTAGAAGAAATAATAGTTTAATAAAAAATGTCAAATTATCGGAGTTTTCTTTAAATGAAGAAGACCTAAATAGATGATTTTTACCTAAGATTAATAAATCTTTTATTTATTAATTAGGAACCTTTGATTTTAAAGGAAAAACTTATATTAAAATGGTAGAACAATCTATCACCATAGAACAAATTGATAAAATCATTTATCTATTAACTCAAAAAGATCTGCATAGATATATGCAAAACTTTAAGTACATTCATATTTGAATGATTCAAATAACATTCAAACCCTTAACCATAAAGGGATTAAATGCCTCTATCCTTGCCTGTCTGCGTGACGGAAGATGCTTCATTAGGCTCATTCCCTTATGGGTGTCATTAAAACTAGTTTTTGTCATGGACCAGAATTTTTAAACTAAATATTATTAGTGATTTAATTAGCTAATTAGACAGGATAAAAAAAATTAATAAAATAGGCCTAATTTATCGGCATGGCAGCCCGATGGCGATCGCTAGCTCTAATTTTTTTTTAAAAAAAAATTGACGATCTTTTTTGAACATATGTCGTTCATGGTTGTCGAATTTGGCGTAGTTACGTTGGAAAGATAATAAAAAATTCTACAACTTTTATGTTGATAAACTTCGATCTAGCGTTGAAGCAGTTTTGCAAATGTGTGAGATGTGAAGTTGCAAAATAACAATATTGATCGTCTAGTTTTTGGTCATATCAGCTTATCGGTTGTCGAATTTTGGCGTGTTTAGCATCGTTGGAAAGATAATAACAAAATTTACAACTTTTATGTTGATAACTTTTGTGATCTCGATTTTACAAATGTATTTTTTTTTTAAAATCTTTGGAGATGTAAAAAATTTGGCGTTGTAAAATTAAAATATTACGGATCTTTTGTGTGATCTTAACACAATGCTTGTTGAATATATATGATTTTTTGATAATATTAAACATTGTAGGTGTGTTAATTTTTTCGGTATGAGTCTAAATAGTTATGAGTTAACCAAATAAAACTAAATTGATAACAAACAAAAGTATAATTATGCAATCATTTGAATCGAATAAGTGGACATAACAAAAAAAAAAAAAAAAAAAAATACAATTATAAAATTAGTGATATATAGCGCGGTGGAATCACATTCTAGGGAGTGTAATGAGATGGTGGTCGGCGTGGCGTCGCGAAATGATCTTTCACGATCCTCCTCCTCGTCCACCTTTACGGGTTGTTGCGAACATCCAAGTCCAGTAACATGTGGTATCTCGAAGCTCGAGATGGCAATCTAGTACCTGCGAGTACGCCAGATATGGCGCGTGGAATGACGCGGGAGCATAAAGTGGACGGGTATGCCATGGGTTCACGAGACACATCAGACTCCGATATGAATAGCGGGGTGGTCGTGTGAATGGATAGTGTGATCGCGCTACCATTGGCGATGATGGACCCACATCCATCGACGGCAGACCGTCGCCGATGCGGCGCCTGAATGTCTATATCCTCAGATCTGCCGCCGATATATGCATGTTCCCGATCCACGCAAACCGCTTCATAATCGCCGATGGATTTCAAATTCGCCATACCCTCCAAATAGCGCCAAATATATCTTCAGATTCGTGATGTGGTCACGCCGCGGAGAAAGTAAATTTATATCGTGGTTTCACCGCAAGGAAAGCAAATTGTAATTTCACATAGACTACCATCGACGACATCTCCAGCACGGGTAGATGTATCGCGGAACTGCGTTTCAAAGATATAAAGTGAAGCCCAAGATCGGTACACTCATGTAACGGCTGATCGCCTCATCATCCTCGGTCAATCCACGCCAACCAACTCACCGCCGCTCCCATCGCGTAATGTATGGGTACACGCCCAATCAACGCCGCCTTTCCACGCCCATCAACACGAACAAACGATGGATCTATCGGTCAACATCAATCATGGGAGGCATAAACCGTTCGATCACACGACGCAGTGCCACTCTACCTCTTCCAACAAATCGCTGGTACTGCTATATCTCCTCTCCCAAACATATATTCACATGCGATGCGATCTGATGTCCATATGGCTGTGATGACACATGTACCATAAGTAACTCAAAAATTAAAATTCCATAACGAAAAGAAGTAAAATGAATGCTATTTAGCGCACTTAAGTCCATCCGCCTCATCCTCAGATAATTTGATTTGATTTCAACAAATCCTTCATTCCAAATATCCAACACTAAGACCATCAATTCAGTAGGATAGGGAACACGTAAGGTAGGTCTCAACATGAATGTGCTCCTGTGCCCATACCGCAAGAAATGAATACATCCTATGTTGTCGAAGCCGCTTGGTTGCCTCATGCAACTCTCTCAGAAGATACGTGAGCCCACCGAGAAACCCCGAAAGAATGAATATCCTCAAGTAATGGTAGAGCTGGACCTCGAAGTGTCGGAAGAAGAAAAGACGCTTTGTGAAAAATGAAACTATATTATAGTAACCGCCATAATCGAGCTTGAATAAAACCAGTGCACGCTTAAGCACACCGCTGAAGCACTCTCAGATTTGTCGCCATCGCCGCACTACCCGTATCATGAGTTTGAGTCCACTGAACATCCCTGAAACTAGCCGATGCCTCTTGCTTAATATTCTTAATGTCCGACATGTGCCTTTGAAATTGATGTCATCTGTTTCCGCAACATACATTTTCACACATGAATTGACATCCTATGCTAAGTGCATCGCTTCTTGAAGTTCTCCAAATAAATAGAAACTGAGCGCCCATGGAAAGATTTCGACTGCCGGACAAGACCCGCATGTCATCCGAGATGAAGCATAGATCACCCCTCAGACACTAATGGGATCAAGTCCTCAAGAGTTTGCAAAACCAAATCCAAGACTCGATGCTCGATTCAACCATAAGGCTGTGGAATAACCCATTGTCTCAAGGCTGATCCCAACAACATTAAGTAGAGTGCTCTACATTACATGAGAAAAGTCCCATCAAGACACAGAAGGGCACACCGCCAACCACGTATTGACGCTGAAATGACCGTATGCAAATCTCTATTCTCGTGGACTGTACTTATCTCGAGGAGGACCTATTATGTAATGTCGATCCCACCACCGATGGTCTATCATTGCTAACCAATCTATCTCCACGTTGCTCAAATTCAACATACACCACAAGAGACTGTGAACATGCTGCATTAATAATAGTCTCACAAACTTCATCATCAATAATGTGTGTCGCAATAAATCCAGCCCAAGCGAAAGTAATCACCGACAGAATTTTGATGGATCTAACTTCAACGACCTCATAACTTTTGTCTCCGTAATTCTTCAAATTTAATCCGTGGAAACTTGATTGACGATTTCTCCCACCAATATATGTTGGAATGAACTCATCACTTACTCGAAGTTCACCATCATAATAAAGAACAATAAATACACTATCCAACTCATCACAAACTTGTAAAATCGCAAGATTCAACCTACCTATTATGCACAAAATCCTGCATTATACAACAAGATGACTAAAATACTTACGCATTCAAGCCATCACTGATCCTAATATTTCACCTAAACAAATGTAATCCAACTACCGCAATATGACAAATAAAATCCAAATCCAATCATTCTCTTTGAAAGCAAAAATAAAACATCCCTAAACTACACATACATACTTTCTAAATAAAAAATAGAACATTGCCCAAAAATTAAGCTTTTCCTACATAAAAAATTAATTTCAGATCGATCAGATCTCCAAACCCTAAATTAAACTACACATACACATTTCCTAAATAAAAAAAATAACTTTGCAAAAAATGAAACTTTCCTAAATAAAATTGCCCACATTTTTCGAATCGATCATGATCTCATAAACCCTAAAATTAACTACACATACACACTTCCTAAAAAAAAATAAGGGGAGACACATTGATGAAAACATAAGTAACTAGAAAATCCAATATTTATACAAATAGTAGTGAGATCAAAATAAATAAAATAAAATAAATCTAGTATAAAAAAATTTAGTTACTAGATCCACCATATTCAAGGAGAGACTATACTTGTTCTATAATAATAAATACAATTCATATTCTCATCATGATGCTATTAACCAAACAAAAATGCCAAGAACAACTAGTGATTGCAGAAAACCCTTTAAGAACCTATAGGCATTAGACAAAAAATGAAGCTTTCCTAAATCAAAACTGTGCACAATTTCAGATCGATCACAGATCTCTTATGAATATCATAACAATTAGCTAAACCAACCAATAAACTCATACAAAATACATTTCTTCTTCGCTTTGGGGTTAGAAATACCTAAATCGCTAAAATAAACCTTCCAAGCTATTTTCTCGGCGAACTTCTGACGGCGAGCACCTTGACGGCCAACGCTCCGGCGGCGAGGGATCCTACCGCAACAAGTCGGATCGTAGATCTGGCGGCAGCAAAAACGAAGAGAAAGGAAAACCCGAGAGCTTGCTCGTTTCCTGGGAAGATTAGCGAGTCATCGGCGGCACCGACCATCCTCAGCCACACCCGTAACCAGCTATTTTGTTAATTTTTTTTATCCTGCCTAATTAACTAATTAAATCACTAATCAGGTTTAGTTTAAAAATTTTGCCTTTATTTTAATGCTTTTTCAAATTTAAGCTTATCTCTATCAGATATAAATTTATTTGAAGCTGTTAAGATATAATTACAACTTCATGGGTATGATTTTCTTCCTGGATCTGAAACTATTGCATTAATTTTCAGAATACACTTTAGGGTTAACAATACCTTAAACCCTAGAGTTAAGAATGATGTTCAGCCATCCGAACGAACAACCATAATAGAAACAAACTTGTTAACTTCTCATATAGTAACTAATAGAGTTATTAAATAGAATGAGATGATATTCCTTTGACTCATGGACAATACCCTCTGCGGTACACCAAGACCCTCCATTAATCAAGACATCGATCAGATTATACAAACATCTGACAGCGATGTTGAAGTTAGATTTAATCCTCGAAGATCAATAACCCTTCCGAAAGTTTTATTTTCTTATGAAACTTCAGAAAGAACTAGATCTATATGTTCTCCTACATCGGTAGATGAACCATCAAGCACTGATTAAATCAAATCATATTTATCACCCAGTGAGAGAAAATAGATCTCTCACTCCTTCCGAAATGAACTTTAGTCTTAATGAATTACAAAATAGGATCTAAGGCTAGAGAAGCCGTCCTGAAAGAATATTTTCAGCCTAAATATGATAATTTTCGAATATGATATCGAAATATCTTCGGATGAACAATGAATTGAAATATTTGATATATATTTCGAAAAAATGATAGAAAGACAATTCCCTTTATTGTCTGGTTTTTTCAACACTATACTTAATCTGCTCATATTGTCGTCTTATCCAATAAGAAATGGCTAACTGAGCATGGAAAGGTTATTGAAACTTTGTATCCACCACCAATCGATAAAATAGTTGATGATAAATCATTAGATATAACAGCTTTTGGAAAAATTAATTCTAACCCTCAAATTCCAAAAGAGTTTATTACTATAATTAAACAGCTTAATTATAGTAATAATATTCTCCAAATAATTTCAGATCATCTTTTTAGTCTTGAATCTAAAATTGATCAGTTGATTAAACAAAAAAACTCCTAGCCAACATATTATTAGAATTTCTGAAAAGACCTCAACAAGTGCTACTCCCTTGATAAGTTCTTCTTTTCAGCCTACTCTTAAACTTACGTTTAATTTAGACCCTTCTTCTGAAGACATTCAATATTTAATCCTTAAATTAAAAGACCAAACGATAGGCACTCTAGAGGATAATATCTCAAGTACATCGGACGAAAATTCTAAAGAATTTTCTGAAGCTAACTCTGACGATGATATTGAAAAGGTTCAAGGGCTCTTTCAAGATCTTCAAATCCAGCATTCTCCTGCTATACAAAAAATTGACATATCCAAAAAAGAACCTGGATAAGCACTATTTTAAATGACTTACGCCTCAAGATTTACTCTTTAAAGAATCCATGAACTTCACAGGTAACTCTTATGATGGAGATTCACTTTATGAATGGAATATTGATGGCTTTTCTGAACACCATATCCATCATATGCTCCACCACATGCTCATGTTTGCTTGTGTCGTACAGTCTCGATATCGTACAACTCAATCCTTTGATTCGCCATAGCTATTGTTGTTGGATTTTCTGGAGTCCTTAAAGGTTGGTGGAATCATTATCTCACCTTATCTCAATGAGAGGATCTTCTTAGCAAAATTGACCTTAGTACTAAGAATTTATGTCAAGATCATCAAAAACCCAATGACAGCTATGTCTATAATCTTCTTCAGGCTATCCTAGACCATTTTGCTGAATTTGTGGGAGATCAAGAAGAAAATACTCGCTCCTTACTCCAAAAGTTACGATGCCCTTCCTTAACCCATTTTAGATGGTATAATGATATTTTTCTTACCAGATTCATGACTCTCTATGACGCTAATAGTCTCCAATGGAAGCAAAAATTCATTGAAGGCCTTGCTAATCTCTTTGCCAAAAAGGTAAAAACTAATATTTGTTTATTTGATGGTATTATTCCTTATGAAGAACTTACATATGAAAACCTCATCTCCACCTGCATAAAGACAGGACTAACTATTTGTTCTGATATTAAACTCAAAGAACAAATGAAAGAGAGCTCTTCTTGAAAGATGATCTGAGAATTTTGTGAATAGTTAGCATGTGAACCTCAATGCGTTCTTCTTACCAAATGAAAGGAAAGGCTAAATCAACGTTCTTTCCTAATAAATCTAAACAAAAAAAAAAATCATAAACCTAAAAGTAAGGGTGAGATCAAATGCTATAAATGTGGTGTATTATTATCTAACAAATATCTTAAGAAAAAATAAATGAATTACAGATGGATGAAGGGTTAAAACAAACCCTAATGAAAATTATTCTTACTTCTTCTAATTACGAAAAAATGTAAGAGGATACTTTTTCTTCTTCCTCTATCGATAATCAATCCGATTGATGTAATATTCTTGCAAGCAAACAGATTATTATAAAAATATAATCAATATTATTGGACTTTATACTCTCACTATTGAGAAAAAGGATCAGTTTATTAAAATCTTAGCTTAAGTTGAAGATACTTCAACTCGAAATAAGATTATAAGTCTATTTAATAAAAAAAGGCTGTCAAGTTTTCTTTTAAGCCTCCTATATACTCTATGAAAGAAGTATATAAGAGACGTTCTAAAGTTCACAATCTATCCATTATTTAAGCGATCTTAAGTGAGTTAAAGCAACGCAACAAGAAGTGCAATAGATTAAAGTTGAACAAAATCACATAAATGGGCACTTTATGGATTTCTTAAACCATAAGATGGCTATTCTAGCAATGAAGTCTCTTCTAAGAGCGAATTCTTACAAAGTATACGAAAGACGATATACCAAAAATGATATATCTCTATCAAATTAACTATTAATAAAGAATTTATTTTATCGAATTTAATTGCTCTGGTTGATAGTAGAGAGACTTAAATTGCATGTAAGAAGGACTTCTTCCTTCAAAATATTTTGAAAAAATCACTCAGAGGCTTAAAGCCACTGGTGAAGAATTTTTACAAATCAACTACAAACTATCTCCATTGTTATTTTTCAAGATGATATTTGTCTGCAAATGCCCTTTGTTTTAGTTAAAAATTTAACTCAGCATATCATTTTGGGAACTCCTTTTATTCTCAAAATAATACCCATAACAAGGATTGATGATACCAGAATTCAATATGAACTATAAAATAAAGAGATTACATTTTTATCAGTCAAATAAATCATTATAAACGAAATGAATAGACTTAATGATAAATCCATACATTTAAATTATTTGAAAGAAGAAATTCTTGATTTAACTATTAAACAAAAAATTTCTTCTCCTCAAATAAAAAATAAAATTCAATTTTGTTTACAAGATTTCCAAAATGACGTTTGCGGTGAAAACTCAATTGCCTTCTAGGATAGAAAAATTCATTTAGTGGCACTTCCATACATTGATAATTTCAATGAGCGTGACATTCACTAAGGATCGTCCTTGTCAAATGAACTAGCATTATCTTTTTTTATGTAAAGCTGAGATTGTCGAATTATTATTTGAAAAGATAATCTGATAATCCTATTCTCCTTAGAGTTACACCGCATTTTATGTTATGAATACTGCAGAAAAAGAAAGAGAAAAACCTAGATTTGTAATTAATTACAAGCTACTTAATCAAGTCCTTAAGTGGGACCGGTACCCTCTTCCTAATAAAAGGGATCTTCTTAATAGACTTCATAATATCAAAATTTTCTAAATTTGATTTAAAATCCTATTGACATATCTAGATTAATGAATCGATCACTATAAAACCATCTTTCTTTGTGTCATTTGGATATTATGAATGGAATGTTATGACATTTGGTCTCAA
Source organism: Cymbidium sinense (assembly GCA_021442155.1). Lineage (NCBI taxonomy): Eukaryota > Viridiplantae > Streptophyta > Magnoliopsida > Asparagales > Orchidaceae > Cymbidium > Cymbidium sinense. The sequence continues at coordinate 102,896,656 of CM038215.1, forward strand.
AAATGCTCAATCTAAATTTCAACACATCATGAATAATATATTTGAAGATTACTTTAAATATATTATTATTTATATTGATGATACTTTTTTTCTAACTCCATTGATGAGCATTTTAATCATTTAGAAACCCTTAAATGGCTCATTTAAAAAAATGGTATTGTTCTATCCGCACCCAAAATCAAATTACTTCAAACAGAAATTCGATTTTTGGGGCATAACATCTCTAATGCCTCTATTATTCCCATTAATATAAACATTGAATTTATGGATAAATTTTCTAACGTTATCCTTGATAAAACTCAACTACAAAGATTCTTAAGAGCCTTAAACTACATAATTTTTATCGAATTTGGCACAAGATGCCACCCCTTTTAATCCATTAAAAAATCACCACCACCATGGTGCGATTTTGCGTACCATGAGCGTCTCAAAATTATGGAAAGAGTTAAGAACCTTCCATTTCTAAACTTAGGCGATCCAGAGAATTTCAAAATTGTTGAAATTGATGCCTCTAAACTTGGTTATGGGGCTTATTAAAACAAAAAAAATTCTAAGAGAGGAATTGATTCGCTTTACTTCGGGTGGATGTCCACTCAAGAAAACTATTCCATCATTAAACGAGAAATATTTTTTATGGTAAAGTATATTTCCAAATTTCAAGATGATTTACTTAATCAATATTTTCTTCTTCGTATTGCTCTTCTATCAAATACATAATTGATTAAGACGTTAAAAATTTAGTTTCCAAATAAATTTTTTTCCTCTTGTCAAAGCTTCTATCTTTGATTTCACTATTGAAATTATTAAGGGTTATAAAATTCTCTTCCTAATTTCTCTTGAAGAAGGGACGGTGGATGTATCACTCCTCACAAGAGGATGACCCCTCTAGAGGTGACTCCTCTTTTGAGGGGTAGAGGCCATTTTAATGGTAGAGGCAATGGAAAAGATATGGTCAGCTCTTTGGTTGACATGATCGACTTAAAAACATATATGTATGACACTTTCTCAACTACGGTTGAAAATGGTGAATCATCAAAAGCAGCAGCTCCATCCCTCAAAGATGTCGTTGCTTAAGAACCTGTTTATTTTTTTAAAAAAAATTAAATAGAATATCATTGAAATAAACCCCTCAGATTATTTTATCAATAATCCCTCAGCCATTTTTGAAAGAAATTTGGCAAACAACCCATTTATGAAAACAATCTCTCGAGAAACATGAAAATCATAACACAATTAAAGTGTGTTGAGATTTTTCATGTTATCAAAGCGAACCATATGATTATGTACAATGCATTGTATATAAAATTCTACATCAAAGTGACGTTCAGAAAAAATATTTTTTATCATCTAATTTACAACATAAGATTGATGTAAATTATTGGTGTTATGTTGTAATGATGAAAGTCTTATTCCTTATCAATGATAAGAAAAAAATATTCTGGATGTTTATGATGAACAAAGATATTATTAATAAAGATCCTCTTTGTTTTCGTTGGTGGAACTACTTTGGGTTGAGCTCAATATACGAGAATCAAAGAAGTCTTTAATGAGTGGATGGGCTGCTCCCAAAATGAGTATAATTAATTCAATTATTTAAGGACAAAATCTTGCCATTTCTTTTCTACCAAATCATGAATTTGGACTTGGAATATCGAGAAAGGACCCCATCAATTGGTCCTCTGAGATAATTTATGCTTAAATGGTGGAACTATATATGTGAGACGCTCAAAGTCCAATCCAACCAAATCTCATATGAAATTAATAATTCAAAAAAAGATTTGAACTATCGGTCAAGAAGTTCTCGATAGTATCAAAATAAAATATCCTCATGAAGATGAAATCCAACATAAGGATCGTCTACGAAAAATTTAGGAATCCCAACTCGCAAAAGTGTTCAATCACCCAATCTACATTTACGATAGTGTCGAATCTTCGGACGATGTCGACATTGAATTCACTAGCGAAAATTAGTGGGTTCTATTTTTTGGAGCACTACCAAGAATCTCGTAATTGAGTTATTTTTTTTATTATTGCTCATTATACCACTTTACAACTCTAAAGTGTCAACTACTCGATTATTGATGCCAGCGTTAAAATTTATTCCGTCTTTTTTTATTGTACATTTACTTAATGTTTAAATAAAATTTATGCATTTTATGTCTGCCTCCTCTATAAGGAGGCTCAATATATTAGCTTAGTTTTTCTCTCTTTCTCTCCACCTGGTGCTTTCTTCTCTATAAGCTTTTGTTGTTCTGCAGTCGTGTAAGTAACTCTTTAGTAGTAGTTTTTATATTTTTATATCTTGGTTAAAGTGGTATCTGTGGACCCTTTTTGAAAGATATTTAGGAAAGAACCCATTCCCGTATGAAAGCAATCTCTCTTGAGAAATTTATGAGAAAATCTTAATACAATTAAAATATTTTGAGATTTCTGTATTCGTGATCAACGAACCATATGATTAAATGCAAATGCATTGTACATAAAATTCATCAAAGTGAATGTAGGTTAACTCCGTTTATTGATACCACTTCTGACTTGTGCCCAAATTAATTACAAGTCTAGGTTTTCCTCTTTTATTTTCTGCAGTATTCATAACATAAAATGCGGTGCAACTCCAAGGAGAATAGGATAGAGAGAATCGCCATCATAAGAGTTACTTGTGAAGTTCGTGGATTCTTCAAAGAGTAAATCTTGAGGCATTAAACGTTTATAGTAGTGCTTACCTAGGTTTTTTTTCGTATAGGCCAAGTTTTGTATATCAAGAGGATGCTCGATTTGAAGATTTACTCTTTGAAGTCCACTTCACATGTAACTCTTATGATGACATCAATTTGCGATCAATTTATAGTCAATTTGTGATCAATTGTTCTTTATATTTATATTTATATATTTTTATTTCACTTTTTATATTATATAAACAAATTAATAATTATTTAAAAAAAACTCAAAATATTTAAAATTTATTCTAAGCTTTTTCAAAATAGTGTATATATATTTGAAACAAAAAATAAAAATATTTTAAAAATATAGCAAATAAATACACTTTTTCAAAAATAGAAAAAAAAAATCTACTGAAATTGATTCCAAATAAGTCTAAAATATTTGGACTTTGGGTCAAAGTATTTATAAAAAAAAAATCATTTGTGAATTGACCATCCAATCAATTCTATATAGATTCAAAATCATTTCTGCATAGAATAGGAGATTGAACCAATGAATTGGATCGATATTTATAAAACTTGGCAACTCTAATATTAATCAAATTTGAACTTTTGAATTTTAATAAAATGTCTAGAAATAAAATATTTAGATTAAAATAAAAAAATAATTAAATTTTTATTTTTTAAAATTTGAATTTAGAATTATATTTAAAATATTTTAAAATAAAAGATCTCAAAATTAAAATATTATATATCAAAATTAATAAAGTATTATTTAAATTTTATTAATTTAATTTTATTATTTATTGATTTACTTAATTTAATTATGATTGAATTTGTTGATTTTATGTTTTTCTTTTCTTTTTTAATATTTGATTTTTAAAATTATAATTATGATTTTATAATTTTTAAAGTGAAAAATTATAAAATATAAGAAATTGCACATGCTTCTGTGAGATCACATAGTGAGAAATTTTGGAAGAGCTGCATTACCCTTCAAGTATTGTGATTTTATAATTTTTAATGTGAAAAATTATAAACTATAAGAAATTGGACATGTCTCTTGTAGATCACTTCAATTGAAGTTGTCTTTAAGGAAATGTAAGTTTACTCCATGACTTTATTCTCATCTAATATATCTATGACAACAATTTATAAAATTGCTCAGTTGTTATATTAATTTTCTAAAGCAGTTTCTTTGGGAGCAAGTTACACTTTTAAGAATGCGGTCAATTTTTGAATCAGCGATGTGATGAAATATTAGTTGGGCTCCAAGCTATTCTTTTAACATATTAAAATTAATATAAAAATATATAATAATTAAAATCTATTCAATAATTTTTGAATCAGCGATGTGATATGACAATACTTTATTCTCCTGAATTAATTATGATTTATTAGCGAAGTGGAGTAAGTGAGAAAGAAGAAAATTTTCTCTAAATTTGATTTGAAATCTAGCTATTGGCAGATATAGATTAATGAATAAATTCTTATATATGTCTTTGCCGTTTGGACATTATGAATAAATGTTATGCCATTTGGTCTCAAAAATGCTCAATCTTAATTCATGAATAATATATTTGAAGATTACTTAAATATATTATTATTTATAATGATACTTTTTTCTAACTTCGATTGATAAGCATTTTAATCATTTAAAACCCTTAAATGACTCATTTAGAAAAATGGTATTGTTATCCAAAATCAAATTACTTCAAATATAAATTTTTTGGGGCATAACATCTTTAATGCCTCTATTATTCCAATTAATAAAATCATTCAATTTGTGGATAAATTTTTTAACATTATCCATGATAAAACTCAGCTACAAAGATTTTTAGGATCCTTAAACTACGTAGCTAATTTCTATTAGAATTTGGCACAAGATGTCGCCCCTCTTTTCTGACCGATTAAAAAAATCACTACCATCATGATCTGATTTGCATACCATGATCGTCCTCAAAATTATGTAAAGAGTTAAGAACCTTCTATGTCTTAACTTAGATCTAATTTCAAAATTGTTGAAATTGATATGAGGGGAATATTAAAATAACAAAAAAAGTCTAAAGAGGAATTGATTCTTTACTTTGTAGATGGACCCCACTCAATAAAATTATTTCATCATTAAATGAAAAATATTTTTTGTGGTAAAGTATATTTCAAATTTCAAGATGATTTACTGTCAATATTTTTCTTCTTGATTGGTCCTCAAATACATAATTGATTAAGACATCAAAAATTTAGTTTCTAAATAAATTTTGCCTTTTTAAAACTTCACGTATTTGATTTCACTATTGAATTTATTAAGGGTTCAAAATTCTCGATTCTCTAAGAATTTTCTTTAGGGGCGATCTGGGGGATCACACCTCGGAGGATGGCCCTCTCGAGGTGTCCCCTCTTTTGAGGGGTAGAGGTGTTAATGGTAGAGGCAATGGAAAGATCGGCCATCTTTGGTTAACATGATCGACTTAAAAACATATTTGCATGACACTTCCTCAACTGCGGTTGAAAATGATGAATCATCAAAAGCAGCAACTCTATTCCTCAAAGATGTCATTGCTCAGGAATCTATTTATTTTTTAAAAAAAATTAAACATAATATCATTGAAATAAACCCCTCATATTATTCTATCAATAATCCGTAAGCCCTTTTTGAAAGATATTTGGCAAACAACTATTTCCCGTATGAAAGCAATCTCTCTCGATAAACTTACTAGAAAATCATAACATAATTAAAGCGTGTTGAGATTTCTCATGTTCGTGATCAAACAAACCATATGATTTTGTACAGCAAATGCGTTGTATATAAAATTCTGCATCAAAGTGACCGTTCCAAGAAAAAAACTATTTTTTATCAACTAATTTACAACATAAGATTGATGTAAATTATTGGTGTTATGTTCAAGTAATGATGAAAGTTTTCTTTCTTATCAATGATAAGAAAAGACATTCTTGGATGTTTATCATGAACAAAGATATTATTAGTAAATATCCTCCAGCTTTATTTTTCTGTTGGTGGGAGCTGAGCTCAATATACTTAAATCAAAGAAATCTTTAATAAGTGGATGGAGGCTCTAAAATGAGGCGATTAATTCTGAAAATGATTCAAGGATAAAATCTTGCCAATTTCTCTACCGACTACCAAATCCATTGGATATGGACTGGGAATATTACGTTGGGAAAGGACTCCTTAAATAAATTGGTCCTCCAGAGATAATTTATGCTTAAATGGAGGAACCAGATTAGTATTAAGGGGCTGTTTGGTTGCAAGTAAAGTGAGTGTATTGCATTCACTTTATATGCATTCTATAAAATTTTCTGTTTGGTTGTAAGTAAAGTAAATACATTGTATTTATTTGAGGTATTTGAAATATCTTATAAAATTTGAGATTTTTGAAATCAAAATGAGTATTTGGATTCTGTGAGCCGTGAAAAATTTTTTTTTTCTTTTGGCCGGAACGCCTTGAAAAAAGAAAGCAGCTGGAAAATTTTTTTTTTTCTTTTGGCCCGAAGAAAAAAAGCGTGGAAAAAAAAATTTTTATTCGATTCGATTTTTTTATAGCAATTATAATTTAATAAATATAATTATATTTATTCAAATTGATCATAAATAATTCACGATAAATAAAAAAATTAAAATAATTATTAAATTTTAATTTATTTAAAAAATAATTAATGAGTAAACTATTTATTAAAGAAAAATTATTTAATAAATAAATATTAAATTATAACTTGACGATTAATTTATTTAATAAAATTCCTATTAATTAATTAATGTTTAATATAGTAATAAAATTATATATATATATATATATATATATATATATATATATATATATATATATATATATATATAATTTGGGTCATTATGTTAATATAAAATGATAATATTCAAATTTTATTTATTTATAACACTAATAATTAATATCTTAGAAAATTTATAAATTAATTACTAATAATTAAATATTCGAAATACATTATATTTGTATTTGATTTTATTTATTTTTTAGTCAAGAAAAAAATTTTATTTATAATTTATTTGTATTTTAATATATATTTATTTTTAATTGAATACATTAATTAGTGAATAAATTCTATAATTAATTTATATATAATAAAGTATTTCAAAGATTTACTTTTCTTAAACCAAAACAAAAAATAGTTTTATGTATTTACTTTTCACAAAGCAACAATAAAAGTATTGAATTCATTTGTATTACACTTTTGTATTTTTTTTTCTAAATATCAAAATAATGACAGCTTATCCAATCCATTATCAAATCTCATATGGAATTAACAATTCTAAAAAAAATACCGATTTTGAACTATCATAATAAGTTCGATATCAAAGAAGATGCTTCATGAAAAATCTAACATATAAGGATCGTCTAAAAATCTACAAACTTAAAAGTGTTGTCATCCAATCTACATTTGCGATAATGGTGAATCTTGGACGATGATTGGTCATTGGAGAAAATTAGTTGGTTATTTTTTTGGAGCAAATCTAATAATTTTAATTTTTTTATTATAGCATTATTTAAAATAAACTCTAAAATTCTTACATTATTGATTTTAAAGGCTATTGTCTTTTTTATTATACATTTAATTAATGTTTAAGTAATGTTTTCTTATGCATTTTATGTCTTATATAAGGAGGTTACATCATTGTATCGATGCTTAGTTTTTTATTCTCTTCTTTCATTATTGTGCTTTCTTCTCTATAAGCTTCTGTTGTTCTGCAGTCATGTAAGTAACTCTATTTTAGTAGTAGTTTTTATATTTTTATATCTTGGTTAAAGTGGTATCCGTGGACCCTTTTTGAAAGATATTTAGGAAACAATCATTTCCCGTATGAAAGCAATCTCTCTTGAGAAATTTATTAGAAAATCTTAACACAATTAAAATATTTTGAGATTTCATATTGTGATCAAACCAATATGATTCTGACAAAGAAAATGTATATAAAATTCTGCATCAAAGTGAATGTAGGTTAACTCCGTTTACTGATACCACTTTACAACTCTAAAGTGTTAAATTAATTACAAGTTTAGGCTTTCCTCTTTTATTTTTTGCAGTATTCATAACATAAAATGCAACTCAGAAGGATAGAGAATCTCCATCATAAGAGTTACTTGTGAAGTTCGTGGACTCTTAAAAGAGTAAATCTTGAGGCATTAAACTTTTATAGTAGTGCTTACCCAGATTCTTTTTCGTATAGGCCAATTTTTGTATATCAAGAGGATGCTGGATTTGAAGATTTATTCTTTGAAGAGTCCACGAACTTCACATATAACTCTTATGATGACATCAATTTGCAATCAATTTATAGTTAATTTGCGATCAATTGTTCTTTGTATTTATATTTATATATTTTTTATTTCACTTTAAATATTATTTAAATTTAATATAAACAAAATAATAATTATTTTTAAAAAAACTCAAAATATTTTAAATTTATTCTAAGCTTTTTTCAAAATAATATATATATTTGAAACAAAAAAATAAAATTTTTTTTAAAATATAGCAAATAAATACACTTTTTCAAAAATAGAAAAAAAAATCTACTGAAATTGATTCCAAATAAGCCTAAAATATTTGGACGTTCGGTCAAAGTATTTATAAAAAAGAAAATCATTTGTGAATTGACCATCCAATCAATTCTATATAGGATCAAAATCATTTTTGCATAGAATAGGAGATTGAACCAATGAATTGGATCGATATTTATAAAATTTGGCGACTCTAATATTAATCAAATTTGAACTTTTGAATTTTAATAAAATGTCTAGAAATAAAATATTTAGATTAAAATAAAAAAATAATTAAATTTTTTATTTTTTTAAAATTTGAATTTAGAATTATATTTAAAATATTTTAAAATAAAAGATCTCAAAATTAAAATAAAATATATATAAAATTAATAAAATATTATTGTTGTATTATTTAAATTTTATTATTTATTGATTTACTTAATTTAATTCTGATTGAATTTGTTCTATGTTTTCTTTCTTTTTTTTAATATTTGATTTTTAAAATCATAATTATGATTTTATAATTTTTAAAATAAAAAATTATAAAATACAAGAAATTGCACATACCTCTGTGAGATCACATAGTGAGAAATTTTGGAAGATCTGTGTTACCCTTCAAGTATTGTGATTTCATAATTTTTAATGTGAAAAATTATAAAATATAATAAATTGGACATGTCCCTCGTAGATCCCTTCAATTATTGAAGTTGTCTTTAAGTAAAGATAAGTTTACTCACCTCCATGACTTTATTCTCATCTAATCTATGCCTATGACAATAATTTATAAAAGCTGCTCGCAGTTGTTATATTAATTTTCTAAAGCAGTTTTTTTGGGAGCAAGTTACACTTTTAAGAATGCGGTCAATTTTTGAACCAGTGATATGATGAAATCTTAATTAGGCTCCAAGCTATTCTTTTAATATATTAAAATTAATATAAAAATATATAATAATTAAAATCTATTCAATAATTCAATAATTTTTGAATTAGTGATGTGATATGATAATACTTTATTCTCCGAATTAATTATGATTTATTAGCGAGAAAGAGAAAGAAAATTTTCTAAATTTGATTTGAAATCTAGTTATTGATAGATCAGATTAATGAATCTTTATAAAATCGTTTTATTGTTTCTTATATTATGAATGGAATGTTATGTCATTTGGTCTCAAAAATGCTCAATCTGAATTTCCAACATATCATGAATAATATATTTGAAGATTACTTTAAATATATTATTATTGATATTGATGTTACTTTTTTATTCTAACTCGATTGATAAGCATTTTAATCATTTAAAAACCCTTAAATGGCTCATTTAGAAAAATGGTAATTGTTCTATCCGCACCCAAAATCAAATTACTTCAAATATAAATTCGATTTTTGTGGCACAACATCTTTAATGCCTCTATTATTCCAATTAATAAAAGTATTGAATTTGTGGATAAATTTTTTAACATTATCCATGATAAAACTCAGCTACAAAGATTCTTAGGAGCCTTAAACTACGTAGCTGATTTTTATCAGAATTTGGCACAAGATGCCGTCCCTCTTTTTGACCGATTAAAAAAACCACTACCACCATGATCTGATTTGCATACCATGATCGTCCTCAAAATTATGGAAAGACTTAAGAACCTTCCATGTCTTAACTTAGCTGATCTAGAGAATTTCAAAATTATTGAAACTTATGCCTCTAAATTTGGTTATGAGGGCATATTAAAACAGCAAAAAAATTCTAAAGAGGAATTGATTCGCTTTACTTCGAGTAGATAGATCCCCACTCAATAAAATTATGTCATCATTAAACGAAAAATATTTTTTGTAGTAAAGTATATTTCCAAATTTCAAGATGATTTACTTAATCAACGCTTTTTCTAGCTCTTACGTCAAATACATAATTGATTAAGAGGCGTCAAAATTTAGTTTCTAAATAAATTTTTCCTCTTGGCAAGCCCGACTTTCTCTTTAATTTCCTATTGAATTTATTAAGGGTTAAAAATTCTCTTCGATTTCTAACAGAATTCTTGTAGGACGATGGGATGAATTACCCCCCTCACGGAGGATGGCCCTCAAAGGTGTCCCCTCTTTTTGAGGGGGTAGAGGCCGTGTTAATGGTAGAGGCAATGGAAAAGATCCAACTAGCTCTTTGGTTGACATGATCGACTTAAAAACATATCTGTATGACACTTCCTCAACTACGGTTGAAAATGATAAATCATCAAAAGCTCCATCTCAGATGTCATTGCTTTCGAATTATTTTTTTTCAAAAAAAATTAAAGAATATCATTGAAAATCCCCTCATTATTCTATCAATAATCCATGAGCTTTTGAAAGATATTTGACAAACAACCCTTTCCCATATGAAATCAATCTCTCTCGAGAAACTTACTAGAAAATCATAACACAATTAAAGTGTGTTGAGATTTTTTATGTTTGTGATCAAATGAACCATATGATTCTGTACAGCAGATGTATTGTATATAAAATTCTGCATTAAAGTGATCGTTCCAAGAAAAAAACTATTTTTTATCAACTAATTTATAACATAAGTTTGATGTAAATTATTGGTGTTATGTTCAGGTAATGATGAAAATTTTCTTTCTTATCAATGATAAGAAAAGACATTCTTGGATGTTTATTGAAAAGATATTATTAAAAGATCTTAGCTTTATTTTTGTGGAACTACTTTGGAGCTGAGTTCAATATACTACTAGACCTAATCAAAGAAGTCTTTAATGAGTGGATGGAGACCGCTCCTAAAATGAGGAAAATTAATTCTCGCAAAATGATTGAAGGACAAAATCTTGCGTATTTCTTTACCGATTACCAAATCCATTGGATTTGGCCTTGAATATTATGAAAGGACCCTTAAATCAATTGGTCCTCGAGACAATTTATACTTAAATGAAAACGGTCGAGGACAAGTTCAAGATCCGATCCATTATTAAATCTCATATGGAATTAACAATTCCTAAAAAAAATACCGATTTCGAACTATCAGTCGAAGAAGTTCTCGATAGTATCAAAAGAAGATACCATCATGAAGACAAAATCTAATATAAGGATATTCTACGAAAAATCTACGAAGCCCAACTCACAAAAGTATTCAATCACCCAATCTACATTTGTGATAATGCCAAATCTTCGGACGATGTCGACATTGAATTCAAAAATTAGTTTTATTTTGGAGCACTACCAAGAATCTCGGCCAATAATTTAGTTGCTTTTTTCATTATTGTTGCCAAGCATTATTTTTTGACTCTAAGTGCACTACCCAAAGATTATTGATGCCACTCGTTAAAGGCTACTCCGTCTTTTTTATTATACATTTAATTAATGTTCAAGTAAAGTTTTCTTATGCACTTTATGTTTGCCTCCTCTATATAAGGAGGCTTTGTCATTTGTATCGGTGTGCTTAGTTTTTCTCCTTTTATTCTTTCCTGTACTCTAGTGTGCTTTCTTCTCTATAAGCTTATGATGTTCTACATTCGTGTAAGTAACTTTATTTTAGTAGTAGTTTTTATATTTTTATATCATGGTTAAACTGATATCTGTGGGTCCTTTTTGAAAGATATTTGAGAAACAACTCTTTCCTGTATGAAATCAATCTCTCTCAAGAAATTTATGAGAAAATCTTAACGAAATTAAAATGTGTTGAGATTTCTCATATTCGTGATCAAACGAATCATATGATTCTGTACAGCAAATGTGTTGTGCATAAAATTTTACATCAAAGTGAATGGGGGTTAACTCCGTTTATTGATATCACTTTACAGCTTTAAAGTGTCCAAATTAATTAGAAGTCTAGGTTTTCCTCTTTCATTTTTTGCAGTATTCATAACATAAAATGCAGTGCAGCTCCAAGGAGAATAGGATAGAGAGAATTGCCATCATAAGAGTTACTTGTGAAGTTCGTGGATTCTTCAAAAAGCAAATCTTGAGGCGTTGGACGTTTATAGTAGTGCTTATCCAGGTTCTTTTTGTGATAGGTCAATTTTTGTATATCAAGAGATGCTGGATTTCAAGATTTACTCTTTGAAGAGTTCACGAATTTCACATATAACTCTTATGATGGCATCAATTTGCGGTCAATTTATAGTCAATTTGCGATCAATTGCTTTTTATATTTATATTTATATTTTTTTTATTTCACTTTTTATATTATTTAAATTTAATATAAACAAATTAATAATTATTTTAAAAAAACTCAAAATATTTTAAATTTATTCTAAGCATTTTCAAAATAATATATATATTTGAAACAAAAAAATAAAAATATTATAAAAATATAGCAAATAAATACACTTTTTCAAAAATAGAAAAAAAAAATCTAATAAAATTGATTCCAAATAAGCCTAAAATATTTGGACTTTGGGTCAAAGTATTTATAAAAAAAAAAATCATTTGTGAATTGATCATCCAATCAATTCTATATTGGTTCAAAATCATTTCTGCATAGAATAGGAGATTGAACCAATGAATTGGATTGATATTTATAAAACTTGGTGACTCTAATATTAATCAAATTTGAACTTTTGAATTTTAATAAAATGTCTAGAAATAAAATATTCAGATTAAAATAAAAAAATTATTAAATTTTTATTTTTAAAATTTTGAATTTAGAATTATATTTAAAATATTTTAAAATAAAAGATCTCAAAATTAAAATATTATATATAAAATTAATAAAATATTATTGTTATGTTATTTAAATTTTATTAAATTAATTTTATTATTTATTGATTTACTTAATTTAATTCTGATTGAATTTGTTGATTCTATGTTTTTATTTTATATTTTATATTTTTTTAAAATCATAATTATGATTTTATAATTTTTAATGAAAATTATAAAATACAAGAAATTAGACATGTCCTGCTAGATTTAATTATTGAAGTTGTCTTAAGGAAAGATAAGTTTACTCACCTCCACCACTTTATTCTCATCTAATTTATTCCCATGACAATAATTTATAAAAATTGCTCGTAGTTGTTATATTAATTTTCTAAAACAATTTCTTTGAGAGCAAGTTACACTTTTAAGAATGAGGTTAATTTTTTGAATCAGCAATGTGATGAAATCTTAGTTAAAGCTATTCTTTTAACATATTAAAATTAATATAAAAATATATAATAACTAAAATCTATTCAATAATTCAATAATTTTGAATCAACGATGTGATATGATAATACTTTATTCTCTAATTAATTATGATTAGCAAATGAAGTAAGTGAGAAGGAAAAAATATTTTATTAATTAAAAAAGTTATCCTATTTCACAATTTTTAGATCTCCTCTCTCTCTCTCTCTAGATTATTTGGTTGACATTTTGAAAATAAATATATTTTAGAATTCCAAATAAATTTAATATAATTTATTATATATATATATAGTGGTCGATCTGCCTAATTTTTTTTCTTTTTTTAAAAATATTTTTTTACATTTTACCCATCTTTAATTTGTATTTAATATAATCAACTCCTCTTCAAAAAAATCAATTTAATTCATTACTCTTAAATGACTTTTTAATTAATTAAAATAAAAAATTCTATTAATTTTAAATATTATTTATTTATTTATTATATTATTTAATTATTTAAAATTTTGCCCACCGAGTTAGCTCCGCCCCTATTTAGATTTCTTATATGCAAATTTTAATATTTACATACTTAACACTCAAATATTATAAAATTTTTCATGTGTACATAAAATGTTAAATTTTAATTCTTAGATATGTAAATGCATATGAATTGTGTGACATGCATGTAAATCTTGAGTTTTTTTTTAATGTTTGTGGTGCTTAATCTTTATGTTATTTGATGAAATTTAATGAAATTATTTTGATACCATTAGATATATTTACTTGCAAATATTTTTAGTACTCCAATTTTTCAAAATATATTAAATAAATTGATGAATTAAGTAATTTATTTAATGAATTAAATTTTCTAATGAAATTAAAATGAATTTATAATTGTTTAATTCATTTATATTTATTTAAGTTGTGTAATTATTTTATAATTATTTTAATTTTTAAGATATAATATTCTAATATTGCATTCAATGAGTGTATAATAGATGTATTTTGTCTTTAATATTTATGTATTATTGCATGCCAATATTTAATTTCTTGAAAGAGAGATAAGTTTTAATGGATTCATTATTACGAGTCTATAATAAATTATGAATATTGTCTTCTTATATATTACTATTATCATTTTTAATGGTGAGAAAAAAATTATAAAGTGAAAAATAAATTCTAAAATTTAAGAGTATTTAATTGATGCCTAATTTTAATTAATTTTGCTCATTCTAAGTTGAACTGGATCGTAGACATGCTATGTTTACATGTGTTGACTAAAAGTCAATACTCGAAAGAAAAATTTTTTTAAAATTTGATCAAATGTATAAAAATAAAATATTTAAATTAAAATAAAAATATTTAATTTTATGCCCCAAAATTTTAATTTAGAATTATATTTAAAATATTCAATACCAAAATATCTGAAAATTAAAATATTATATATTAAGTTTATTCACCCTCATAATTTTATCCTCATCAATGCCTGTGATAATAATTTATTTTTTGAATTAATTCTGATTTATTTACTAAGACTAGTAAGTGAGAAGAAAAAAATAATATTCTATTAATAAAATAAATTACCTCAATATTCTATTAATATATATATATAATATACTTTTACAATATCATATTTAATGCATATTTATGCTTATATTTTCAATAATATGCATATGTTGTGTTTATATCGATGAATCATAGCACATCAATCTTTAATAACCTAATAACAAAGTAATCTAGCACAATATTTTTACACACTAAAGTCAAATTATGATTATTTTTTGTATTATTATTCTTATTATTCTTTTTCATACTATTACTATTATTATTTAAATAATGAACTAAAAATCATAATAAAAGATAATTTAGTGCAAAGTATGCATCTCATAGCAATTTTGAAGAATTTAATAGTACTTAATTTTAATTAGTTTGGCTCATTCTAAGTCAAACTTGGCTGACTCTAGTTGGTAGCTTAGATGTTAAGAAAAAAAAAAGTATATTTAAAGCTTTAATTAAAGAAAAGCACTTAATGTAATTATTTTTGAAAATTTTGGAGGTGAAACTATTAGGACCTTTGACAGGATTGACGAGTAGCTGGTCCTTTGATAGGTTTGTTTCAATCCTAAAATTGCCTCTGCATAGCATAGGAGATTGAATCGATGAACTTGATTGGTTTTTAAAGAATCGATTAGTTTTAAAATTACTCAACATTTGGCTTTATACTTTTAAGATATTGTTAAAAATAAAATAGATAAAATAATTTAAATAATATGTCCTAGAATTTTATTTAGGGCTTATATTTAAAATATTTAAGAATTTAAAATATTATAATGTTAAATTAAAAATATCATTATTATATTAATATTACAACCATTTAATTATATTTATATAATTTTAATATTTATTATATCATCTAATTAAACCTCTACCTTAATTTAGGTTGAATCATTGAGTCCTAAACTTCTCTTTCTTACAATGTAATTTATGGGCAAAATTTTTAAACTAAACCTGATTAGTGATTTAATTAGCTAATTAGGCGGATAAAAAAAATTAACAAAATAGGCCAATAGCCGACTGGATTTGATACTCAATATGTATTAATTTTTTTTTTTAAAAAAAAAATTCGGATCTTTTTGAACATATCGTTGAGTTTTTAATTTTATTAGTTGGTGTCTTGGAAAGATAATGAAAAATTCTACAACTTTCATGTTGACTTCAATAATGTAGCCCGTTGAGCAGCTTTTGAAAATGTGTGAGATGTGAAGTTGCAAAAATAATAATATTGATGCATGACTCATTTTTTTCTGGTCGGCTTATCATTGTCGAATTTTGGCGTTTAGCATCGTTGGAAAGATAATAACAAATTTTACAACTTTATGTTGATAACTTTGTGGATCACACGATTTTTTCAAATGTATTTTTTTGTTTTAAAATCTTTGGAGATGTAAAAATTTGACGCAAATAAATTAAAATATTACGGATCTCGTTTGTGTAATCTTAACACAATGCTTGTTGAATACATCCGATTTTTTGATAATATTAAACATTATAAGTGTAATTTTTTGATGAGTCTAAATAGTTGTGAGTTAACCAAATAAAACTAAATTGATAACAAACAAAATGTAATATACAATCACCGAATCAATAAGGACATAAAAAAAAAAAAAACAGATACACTACATGACATAAAGTGATAAAAAAAATACAACTATCGTGCCGGCGGTGGGAATCGCGCTATGCGAGTGTAATGATGGTGGCCGACGGCGATCACGATGATGTGACGATCCTCCTCCTCGCCCACTGCCACCGGGTTGTGCGAACATCCCAAGTCGAACATGTGGTATCTGAAGCAGATGGCAACGAGTATGGGTACTGCATATGGCGGTCGTGGAATGACGGGGAGCATATGTAAGTGGATCGGTGCATGCCATGGGTTCATCTCGAGACCACATAGCATCGAGATATGAATAATGGTGGCTGCGGTGAATGGATAGGTAGATGCGCTACCTGGGCGAGGATGGACCCACATCCATCGACGGCAGACCGTCGGCGATGCGTGCGTCTGGTCTATATGAGCCCGCCGTGATATACGCATGTTCATCACGCACGCCTATTCATAGTCGTCGATGGATTAAACTCTCACCACCGGCCAAATAGCGAAATATATCTTGATTCGGATGTGGTCAATGCGGAGAAAGTAAATTTATATCGGGTTTCAAGAAAGGGTTTCAAACGCCGCGAGAAACTTCGCCACCCTCTCGACTGCAAGTCCATCCAGCCATCCTGTATACTCGATGTTGGATGCGGCATTAACAAATACTTCATTCCAACATCCAACACTAAGACCATCAATGTGTAGATTGGAACACGGGTAGTTCCGCCAACGTGAATGTGCTCCTGTGCCCATACCGCGAAATGAATACATCCTCACTATGAGGCCGCTGGTTGCCTCATGCAACTCTATAAAGATATGCAAGATGAGCCCACCGAGAAACCCCGAAAGAATAAATATCCTCAGTAATGGTGATAGATCTCGATCCTCAAGTGTCGGAAGAAGAAAAGAAACAAAGATGTATGCTCGATATGCATAATAAATCGGTGCCCGGTAGATCTAGGTATGAATCTAAAAGTCCACCGCAACCATCGTAAAGGTAAACAAGTGCGTATGCGTCACCCATATGAAGCTGCGACATGTGGATGGATGGATCACGACACCGATTCTTTCTGATGGGCTCCAATCAACTGCCATGCTATGCCATACCATCTCCTCCACCAACGAATTAGCAGAGGAGGGCCATCATTCAACGCTAGGATCATCGCACATCTGAAGGCGTGATCGCCATCTCACCTATAGCAAAGTGGAATGTGTTCGTCATGGGCACCGCTCCACTAATGACGTCGAATGATGATCGATGTATCGCATCTGGATTAATCAAAGCCGACATCTCTTGCACCCATGAATCGAGGGCAAATGTGCCATTCCTTGAACATCAACAAGTGCGCAGCTCAAGCATGTAATCGCAATTAGAATAGAGCGCCAACAACGTTAAGTAAAACAAGCACATGCTAAATAACATAAAAAAATAACGCATGGTGATGCCGCTTCTATGTCTACCACGTAATACGCTATGTTAGGTGCACACCGCAGAGGATTTCGCGAAGATCTCGCCGCTCCTCCTACGTATGGCTTCAGCAGACATCTTAACCCGGGTTCGTGAGGCAAACAACACGAAAAATAAATTAGATCATATTTTCGAGGATGCTTTATGGCCATTCGAAATTAGATATGCCATTTGGACAATCACTTTTCAATAATGATTTGAAATATTTTAGATCATGATACATTCAAAGGATGCATATATATATTTTTTTTTGGCAATTACATTCTACTAAAGAGTATATTTATAAGAGCTTTGAAGTGGAATCCTAGTTGAAAAAAATAGATCTCAAGAATTGAATGAAAATAGACTTGATCCAAAGTCTATTTCATATAAAATTATCATATTTAAATACATTAAAATTTTCCCTTATTTAATACCACAACAACAAAAGAGCTCAAATCAAATAAATTAAATCTTTCAATTTTGAAATGGTAGTAAGAGAGATTATCCACACAATTATAATTATAAATTGAATCAAGGATGAAAGATAAGCCAACAAATGGATTCCAAAACAATGAGTTAAATCCAACACAAATTTAAAATAGAGAAGCACATGAACAGATTAAAATCAATTCCACAACATGACATCAAAAACAGAGGATTAATACAACAATAGCACAAACACACAACATGACATCAAAAGACCTTAAACATCACTCACGCTAACGCAACCAGGACACGCCGACCTATTATGCCCTAATGCTTACAAACAAGCATACGCCCGGTACTTTTAGAATGTTCTCATCCATGGTATTTTAAATCCGCTGCTTGGCCTTCCGACTTCGCCTAGGTGGGGTATAAGTTTCAGAATAGCGGATGTAATGCACTCCTCCCGATCGTACAACATGAAACTCTCCAGTACTACTATAATTTTGCAAGTAGTACACACGAGACGCATCGCACGTGGTTTAGGTGGCTTTCAAACCGCAATCACGCGTGGACAAGGTAGGTGATAAGAGGGTAGTACACGCATAGCACCCATAGTTCTCAGAAATTTCAACTTTGTGGGTTCGATTGCTGACATCAAACACTTGATACTCAGACATGCTAATTCTAACAGGTTCAGGTAATCGTCGTGCCTCACGTTCATTAGCAATAAGTGTAGCTGTAATGCGAGGGGAAAACAAGTTTTCTTGTTGCCTTTGTAGAGCGACTTTTCAAGACGTTTTGTGAAAATGAAACAATATTATAGTAAACCGCCATAATCGAGCTTGAATAGGTAAACCACGCGCGTTTAAGCACACCGCTGAAGCACTCGATTTGTCGTCATCGTGCACTGCACGTTATCATGAGTTTTAGTCCATTGTTGAACATCCTGATAGCAGTATGCCTCTTGCTTAATATTCTTAATGTCGACATGTGCCTTTTGAAAATTGGATGTCATCTGTGTTTCTGCAACATACATTTTCGACACATGAATTCTACATACCATGGCCAAGTTGACGTCGCTTCTCTTGAAGTTCTCCAAATGGCGCAAATGAAACGGTGAGCGCCCCATGGAAGATTTCTACGTACCTGACAAGACCGCATGTCTATCTGAGATGAAGCATAGGTCACCCCTCGTAGACACTAATGGGATCAAGACCTGAAGAGTTTGTAAAAACCAAATCCAAGACTCGATGCTTTCTGATTCAACCACTGTGAAGGCCAATGGGAATAACCCATTGTCTGATCGATCCCAACAAGACAGTAGAGTGCCTCTCAGACTTACCTGAGAAAGTCCCGCCAAGACACAAGCGGCAATACCGCTAATATTGAAGGCTCAAACCGTAATGTCAGAAATCTATTTGATTCGTGGACTGCTCTAGTATCAACTGCATAGATGTGCAAACTGACCATAAATTTTCCCAATGACGTAAGATTCTCCCAACCGCCAAAATACTTTAATCGCCGTGCATCCAGCCTTCATATAAGACACCGATATTGAACTGACTCTATACGCCCACAATAATCTCCCCGGGCGAGAGATCCAAGACGCACTGTGGGTTGATGAAATAACTTATAAAGCCGTATTGCTCGTCCAAAGATTAAGAATTGAATGGCTACGATGAGCCAATCAAACCAATTCCAAGTTCCACCCAACCTCTTAACCGAAAGGTGCATGTAAACGCCACAAACATGGTCTCACCGGGTCGAATGGCGTACACAAGACAAGAAATCTTGATTTGCTTGAGGCATATATGACATATTCAATATTATTTATAATCGACCCCAAAGAATAGCAAATTGCAATCGCTTTATCATGAAAGCACATACCTTCCACTAATTCTTCGGGATGCAATTTCGTCTTCAAGATTGAATCATCGATGGGCCATCAAATAGTTCTTCATCCCATTCTTTGGTGGTTCGACCGCGATATAATCATTATTATGTATAAAATGCTCCTCAAGATGACTCGTTCTCCGAGTAATCGACAATCGATCTCTAATGAGATGGTTCTGCTCTTAAATCATCTCGCCGAGTCAATATAATTCATCATCCTCATCACTACTATCTCCACTAGGCATAGTTTCATATTCAACATTTACATCGATGGTGGGTACATCATTATCTTGTGGGTTCAACATTTGAGCAGCAAATGATATTCATTTTCCTCGCCGCCTCATATATCTCCCCTTGAGTACTTATCGAGGAGGTGGTGTTATGTAATCTGTCGATCCCACCACTGATGCTCAACCACGCTAGCCAATCTATCTCCACGTGGAAGTTGCCGATTCAACATACACCACAAGAGCTGTGAATGTGCATTAATAATAGTCTCACAAACTTCATCATCATTAATGTGTGTCGCAACAAATCCAGTTCCAACAGGAAAACGACCCACCGATCAGAGAATCTTGATGGATCTAACTTCAACGACCATAACTGTAATTCCTCAAATTTAATCCGGAAACTTGACGGGACGATTCTCCCACCAATATATGTTGGAATGAACTCATCACTTACTGAAGTTCACCATCATAATAAAGAACAATAAATACACTATCGAACTCATCAAAATTTGTAAAACCGATAATCACTATTATGCAAAAAAATTTGCATTAATATATGACAAAGATGATAAATACTTACGCATTCAAGCCATAACTCGATCCTAATATTTCACCTAAACAAAAGAATCCTACGCAATATGATAAATAAAATCCAAATCCAATCATTCTCTTTTGAAAGCAAAATAAAACATCCCTAAACTACACATACATAATTCCTAAATAAAAATAAACATTGCACAAAAAATTAAGCTTTCCTACATAAAATGATGCACAATTTCATGTATCGGATCTCCTAAACCCTAAACTAAACTACACATACACATTTCCTAAATAAAAAATAAAACATTGCGCCAAAAATGAAGTTTTCCTACATAAAATTGCATTTGTGATCGATCACATCACCTAAACCCTAAATTAAACCACACATACACATTTCTAAATAAAAAAAAATGAAGTTTTCCTAAATAAAATTAGACATTTTCGATCGATCAGATCTCATAAACCCTAAAATTAACTACACATACACACTTCCTAATTTTTTCTAGATCACATAAAAAAAAATTTAGTTACTAGATCCACCATATTCAGAGAGACTATACTTTGTTCTATAATAACATAATATGATTCATATTCTCATAACGATGCTATTAACCAAACAAAATGGCAAGAACAACTAGTGATTTGAAAACCCTAAATCAAAGCTGCATAATTTGATCTATCAGATCTCTTATTAATATCATAACAATTAGCTAAACCATCCGATAAACACATACAAAATACATTTCTTCTTCGTTTGGGGTTAAAATACCTAAATCGCTAAAATAAACCTTCAAGCTATTTTCGGGCGACTTCGACGGCGGCGACCACCTTGGCCGGCGACTTCCTCGGCCGGAGGTGGATCCTACGAAAAGATTTACCTTAGATCCGAAGGAGAAAGGCAAACAAGAGAGAAACCCGAGAGCTTTGCTCGGGTTTTCGTCAAAATTAGTAAATGATCGGCTGACCGGCATCTCACGCCGACCGACTAAATATTTTGTTAATTTTTTTTTTATCCTGCCTAATTAGCTAATTAAATCACTAATCAGGTTTAGTTTAAAAATTTTGCCTATGATAAGATTTTCAAAATATTGCTTTTAGGTGTTGATGTATAGAATAAAAAATTGAGTGATAGATATGATAATCCCCTTATATAATTCAAAAGCAAATATGTTCCAAATAGAAATAGAAAAATTATATATTTTTTTTCATGAATTCACATTAAATTCACTTTTGAATAAAATGACCAAAATTAAACTTGAATATGTGAACTAGATAGATTTTTAAAAGACCTTATCATTTTAATATTAATAAATTTTTATTTTTTATTTTGATTGAATGATTATAAAAAATAAATTTAATCATTTGACATTTTTAAACATTTCAATGCCCAAATGAAATCAAAATTAATCAACCCTTATTTAGTTGAATTTATCTTATTGAGAGGTTCAATTTAGCTATAAATATGTAACATTTAAAAGAAATTACACTCACAAATGATTTTTAAGATGTTTTCAATTTCACTTCTCAAGTGATTGATTAAAATCTTATTTGAACTCATTTTGTCAAATCATACAGTATCATTCACATGTTAGTTGAAAACTTTTTTGAAACAATGTTAAAATCAAACCCTAATATTTGTTGGCTCAAACACTTAGTGGTTTAGGTCCAAAGTTCAATTAACTATTACTTTTTTAACAAGTAATCTTTATCATTTAAAGCTCAATTTGAGTCTAATTTGATTCCTTAATGAACTCATTGATTAAAATAAATAAATTATAAATCCAATCCTAATAAAACTATCTCTCAAAACTTTGATTATAAAAAAAAACCCACCTAATTTTGATTTAATAAAAAAAGAATCCTAGTATCCAATATGGTTTTACTATAAGTGAATAACGTTAAAAATCTAATCCTAACAAACAATCGGTAGTCTATATAGACTTCGAATTTGCAGTCGGGGAGCCAAACTTGACAATTTTGCATTTTGAATAATTTTGCTTTCCTTATAAAATATTTAGTGAATGAATATGCCAACACAAACTAGCACTAATTACCTGTATTTCATATTTAACTAATCTTATATTGATTAATTATATTTAATTTTAAAATAAATGTTGAACCCTAAATCTACATCAAAATATAAGAAAAAAATGCTGCTTTGTTTAAGGTTCAATCGTGTGACACATTTGCATGTATATTGTTTATTTCTCTAACCTTCTAACCTTCTTTGAAACGAATGAAGATAAAAAAAGAATAAAACGAAATATCAAAAAACTAATGAATTTACTAAGGGCGTGTTTGGAATCAATTTTATTTATTGTTTTTTTATTTTTGTATTATTTTTAACATATGTTTCTTTAGTGCTTGTTTAAAATTAATTTTATTTTAATTTTTAAAAATAAATAACATTGATTTTAAAAATACTCAAAATTAACTTTTGAAAATTTTGAGTATTTTTAAAAACAACCATCACTAAATATTTTTTATTTTAAATAAAAATATAAATCTAAACAAAAAATAAAAAATAATAAAATTGATCCCAAATAACCCCTTATTGTTTTCTATTTATTATTTTAATTTTTTAAAAAACATATTTAATATTGATAATTATTTATTAAAATATTTAAAACATTCATAAATTATTTTAAATATTTTTAAAAATAATATAATTTTTTTAAAATAAAAATACAAGACAAATATGATCCTAAACAAGCCCTTTTATAACAACAAATTTTAATTTTGTTTATATTTCATCCTATTTTATCACTCTAATTCTCCAACTACAAACATGAAACGATGGTGTTCAATCTTATTTATCATTAGCGGTTCTTACGCCATCGAGCTTTTGAAAGAGGCACAAAACTCTTGATATTAGATATCATCAATTCGCAAGTAGAGTCTACCCTTTAACTGATGAACCACTCTTGCGGCCGCTTCTCACTTGTTGTTCAACCATGAGTTTAATATCTTTTTTTTGTATGGAGGTATTGTCCACTACCTTCATAGAAGATAGTACCACCGCTCTATCGAGATGAACTCTTGTTGATCCACATGCACAATAACTCAAGTTGCTCTCAATAACTCGATTTTTAGGATAGTGTTTAAGCTTAAACTTATTTTAAAAAAAATTTTGTTCACGAGTTTCGATGATGAGCTTAGTTTAAATTGGGATAATCAAACTTGTTAACGATCAGCTCATTTATTAAAATAAACAAATTTTAATCAAACCTTAATTAAATATAATAAATCATGATTAAACCAATAATGAGATTGGAACATACACAAGATTTAAAAAAGATAGCAAAAATCGATGTCTCCAAAATTCAGATTGGTAGGATTTTATTTAAATCTTGCTTAAATGCTGCCTATTGTACGACACCAAATAAATAAGATTTAACTCATATAGGACTAAGTAAATCCATATTAACTAAATCTGGAGATGATTAAAATTTGAAAACTATCAAACATAACAACAGTTAAATCTCACTGAGGATTAACAAATCATAGATTTAACCATTAATGAGGTTAAAACTAAGTTTATCAAAATAGCAGGCTTTAAAATCTCCAAAATACTAATCGGAAGAATTTAACCTAAATCTTGCACAAATCCTGCCTAAAAAGGATACGAAACAGCCCCTAAATGTGTGTGAAATGCAGCAAAATATATATATATATATATATATATATATATATATATATATATATATATATATATATATATATATATATATATATATATATATATATATATATATATATATATATATATATATATATATATATATGAAATTGCTGCAGAGTAAAACTATGTGAAGCAGACTCAAAAAAATAAATATCCATTTTTCTAATGCAATTGATTGAGTGATGCTATGGCAGTAGAGAGAGATTATATAAAGGGGATTCCAAAATGTTATCAGAATTGAAGCAAGAATCTGTTCTAATTCTTCTATATTTACATATCTGATATCTAAACTTCAATATTTGCATAAATAGCATCATAATCTTTAATATTACATCAAAAAGAACACCACCATGAATATTTTAAAGTGAAATGTAATTTCTTATTGTAAGGAAAAGTGCTGTTTTTGTAAATATCAAAGTTTAGATGTTAGATATGTAAATGCTTAAGAATTGTGTGCTATGTTGTGCATTACTCTATTTCTGATTGAAATTCAAGTTCCTAGTTTCAGCCACAAGCACAAACCCAAGCTATAATGCTTAAATAAATGGATATTTTGTTATATTCCAATCTGAAAAATGTCTTTTCAAAAACAAACAAAAAAAATGGATGAACCAAAAGCCAGAAAACTCCATTATCTGAGGGTGTGGAGCTCAAAATATACTTATCACGTCCTAATCGTCACATCAAAAAGAAAATCAAAATACTGATTAGATAATATCCTAACATCAATAAACTTACAATGTAGAGATATCGATTAGAAGAACTTGCTTTTGCCGAGCCTCTGTAAATGGTAATTTATAGTTCTTGCTGGATTCTTAGGCTTGCCACTCTGCAAAACAACAAATTGAATTTGTCCGTTGATTTTATTTTTAATCTTGCCTAATTCCTAATATAAGAATTATGGCATAATTTCAGAATTAAAAAGTAAATTAAAAAAATGTACGCTGTGATAGAACAGATTGAGCACCTGAGATTCTACACAAGGAACCAATAGTTCTTTTTGTCGGACACAATGGTCGTCATTGTTTTTGTTCAGAGATAAACAACTGAGGAATTGAACTGATAAGAAAGATCCTTTAGATTTGGGAACCCATAACTTTAAAAAATCAGATTGATCAAGTTAAGAAAGATCAAGAAAGGGTCTTGGCAAGGTTAGATTTAGATCCTAGCAACCCCCATCTTCTACTTGATGCTAAGGATATCAGAGCTAAATATATGGAGCTATCATCCAAGAAAAATGTATAGATTAAACAAAGAGCTAAGGCACATTGGCTCACAAACTCTGATGACGACCTCCATTTCCTCTATTGTGCTGTCAAAGAAAGGTGAAATTCTAATCTTATTAGAGAAATACAAAGTGAAAATGAAATGTTGACTGATCAGAATGCAATTGCATAGGAGTTTTGTAAGTTTTATTCTTCCCTCTATTACTGTCATAATTCTCTCACCCCGCCCTTTCAGGATATTCAAGTTGGTGAACGCATTACCTCTAGTCAAGCTGTGACGTTAGAGGCGGATATTACAGAGCAAGAAATTAAAGAGGCACTAAATAGCATTGGGGAAGACAAACGCCGGGGCCGGATAGATTTAACTCCAAATTTTTTACTTCCATGTGGGATACAACAGGGAAACTTTTCCTTAATGCCACCCACCATTTTTTCAAAACTAGCAAACTCCCCACCAAATTTAAACATACACTTCTTACTCTCATTCCCAAAGTGAAACACTCAAACCAAATTGCTGAATTTAGGCTTATTTCCCTTTGCAATACTTTTTATAAGGTCATTGCAAAAATCCTTGCAAATAGAATTAAAGACATTCTACCCCTCATTATAAATCCAACTCAATCCGCATTTGTCAAGGGTCGAGATATTGCAGACAACATTGCATTAGCCCACGAGATTTGTAACGAATTCTCCGCTCCCAGGGATAAGAGCTATTTCATGGCAAAACTTGACTTAAAAAAGGCCTTTGATAAAGTCAACAGACACTCTCTTATTCATAGACTCTATATAAAAGGCTTTCCGCCCAAATTCATAAAATGGGTGGAAGCTTGCATCATGGATGTTCCATTCTTCATTGTAATAAACGGATGTATTAAAGGATTCTTCTACTCTACAAATGGCTTAAGGCAAGGCTGCCCCTTATCCCCTTTTCTCTTTACTATTGCCATGGACACTTTTTCATGTGGACTAAACAAGGATGTTGATATACATCTTTATAACCCAATCTGTTATGGTGACTGTCGAATTTCTCATTTACTATTTGCAGATGATATATTAGTTATGGGGAAACATTTAATTCTACTCTTCAATCCCTTCACCACAATCTCAAGACTATTGAGATTTATCTCGGGCTGATAGTAAGTAAGGAAAAATCAACCATCTGCTTTTCTAAACTTGGGAAGAACAATGGGAAGTATATAAGAACTCTTGATATCAATCAAAGCTTCTTTCCCCTAAAATATCTTGGGTTCCCTCTGATTAAAGGACCCATTAAAATGGCTCAATACAAACCCCTTCTGGATAAACTAAATGCATGGCTTGCTGGATGGAAGAGTAAATACCTATCACTTGGAGGTAGACTTCAACTGATAAGATCATTAGTGAACAATTATCTATCCTATTGGTTCCGTTCAATAGCAATACCTAAGGGTATTATAAAGAGAATATGCTCACTTACTGCGAATTTTTTCTATCATTCTGGTCAAGACAAAAAGCTTCACACTATATCTTGGGCAAGAACCACTCTTCCAAGGGAAAAAGGTGGTACTGGGCTCATCTCTGCCTCTTCATTAAACCTGATTAGCAAACTTAAGATTATATTGAGAATTTGTCAAAGAGAAACCCTCTTTGCAAAATGGTGCCGAGCCAAGTATGATTCAGTTTGGAATCCAACACTAGTCAAATCTTCTCCAATTTGGAAAAAGATAAAGCTTCAAGCATCCAGATTTAAAGATAAGTTCAAATTCAGAATTGGGAATGGAAAAGATATTTCTCTTTTTCACGATCCATGGTGTGAAGGCACTCCCCTTTCAACTGTCATAGGAGCGAGAGGTATGCATATTATTGGTTTTCCTAGTAATACTAATCTTAGTGTTTGCATAGAAAATGGGCAATGGAAACTCCCTCCGATTTTCATTGAGGCTTTTCCGAGATTATCAAATATGATTTTAGCACTGAAAATCCTGGGAGGAAATGATGAAATTCTTTGGGAGAATCAAAAGTCTCAACCCAACAAGGTTTTTGCAAATGCAATTTTTGATCCACACCCAAATGTTTACTGGAGTAAAACTATCTGGTTCAAAGGATATGCAATAAATTATGCACCATATTGTTGGATGGCTCTTTTAGGGGGTCTCAAGAACTCTGAAACTCTTGTTAAGAGGGGTTTGAGCTCTCTTATTAACTGCTGCTTCTGCAATAGCCAAGCTGAATCACATACCCATTTGTTTTTCGAATGCCCACTTTCAATGAAACTTATAAGAAATCTGTTTCCAAATGGACAATTTTATCTAATGCCGTCCACTTTGAAACAAATTCTTAGTAGCATCGAGGAAGGTTCGATAAAGTATGCAGCATACTTCTTAATCACTGTTTTGGTTTACACCTTGTGGAGAGAAAGAAACAATAGAGTTATAGCTAGTAATTCCATATCATATGCTGAATTGATTGATTTGGTTAAAACAAGGGTTGCTGCCAAACTTAGAAGATGGAGTATAAAAGACTCATGGCCAAGCCACATTGCTGAAAAGATAAAATCTTGGAGAAATTTTAAGCCCCCATTATTGCTTGGATGTCTGTACTTGCTGAACAATATCACATGATGTTTTCCTTCATTTCCTCCTTCTGCTCTAAACTATCTGGGGACGATGATGACACCAAAGGAAGATTTCTCTTGTGCCTTTTGGCGAGCGGCTAGTATCACACTGCATGAACGATCTTGCTGGGATGGCCTCTCAGCAACCTGGGTGCTTTTTGTCTCCATTGGATGGATGGGATGGTTACCGCAGGGTGCTCTTCCTTCAATTATGATAACTGATGGTATGGGTCTTGGTTACTAAGCAAGATTTTTTGTCTGAGTCCCCACTGTTGTTTTTATTCCCTATTTAACCTTATAGCTATTGTTTTATTTGAGTCCAACAAGGTATACTCTTTCGTTTTGTCCAGCTGGAAGAGTTCTTTTAGTTTTGCAGGAAATTCTTACTCCCTCCTGGTACGGTGAGGTTTTTATTGTCCCTGTAGTTTCTACAGTTTGTAGGTCTCTTATTTGTATTTTGTTAACTCTTTCGGAATATACTGGGCAATGCCCTCAAATTTTTTCCAAAAAAAACTGAGGAATTGAACCATCTCCTTCATGCAGGGTTTCCCAATGCAAATTTTTTTGGATTGATGTACAAGCCTCCGCCTTCCGCCCATGGTTCAGACTAGCACGGTTATCTAAGCGAGAAAAAATAAAAGCACGCGAAATAAAAGAAATGTATAATTATTAGTAAAATTAGAGTGCATGGCTCTTTTTTTCCATTAAAATCATGGATTTTAATTGAATAAATGAATAGACAAATTTAAATATAAAAGTAGAGTGGACCGATGTATGGAGGCATAGAATCTATTTAAAGTATAGCTTTCGCATTATTTTGCTTTCGGACCATTGACATACATTCATTTGGCTACTACTTTCGTTGCTTTTAGACATTTATGCGATGGAAAGCTATTTATTTATGTGATAATTGAAAGAAAACTATTGTTCGATTTAAAAAATAAAATAAAATATCTATAATACCCATAATACCATTTAAAAATGCTATTTCATTGCAACGGTTTTACAACCACCTTTACAAAAAACTTGAATTATCAAGATCAGCCTTAGAGTCTAAAGGTTTTCATTTGAGTAAATCTAAAAATGAATATATGAAATATTATAGATCTAATGAGTGGTAATAATCGATGATCAAGTATTAAAAGAGTGAATATTTTAGATATCTTAGGTCTATTGTTCAAAGTAATAGTGCTATAGATGAGGATGATAGTACTAGAATTTGTTGGATGGTTGAAGTAGAGGAATGCATCGGGTTTGTTGTGTGATAGAAAAGTACCACTTAGACTCAAAAGAAAAATTTTATAAGATGGTGGTTAGACCTGCAATGCTTTATGGCGTAGAATGTTGGCCAGTAAAAGAGTAGCATAAATTTAAGTTAAGGGTTGTAGAGATGAGGATATTCGAGTGGATGAGTGGCTTTACACTTCAGAGGCAAAATGAGTAATCAATATGTATATGAAGAGATAGGTGTAGCTCCTGTGATAGATAAGATTAGAGAGAGTTGCCTTAGATGGTTTGGCCATAAAATGACATATGTTTGATGACTTAATTAAGAGAGTAAATGTATTATATTTGACCTATGTTTAGAAAGAGATAAACCTAAAATAACTTGGTTATAAAGTATAAAAATGACCTTATTTTATTAGGATTAAAAGAGAATGTGACACTTAACAAGATACATTGGAAAAATGATTCATGTACGACTCCATTAGGAGGACTTGTTGTTGTTGCACTCTTTTAGTTAGTTGTATGTTAACTGTAGATTCTAAATTTAAGAGTACTTGAGATAGCAACATTGGTTGCATTAAAAAGCTAGATCCTAAGATGTCATATAGCAAATTAATATTAAAATTTGAGATTATACCAACATGTTAATCAGTAGGACATAATGATTGGGTCAATCAATCAAAAATAGCATGGTGCAATCAAGTAAAGATTTTAAGTAACTACAATCTAACTATCACAAGGTTCAAAAATATATTCATGCACTTAATAGATGTATATTGTTAGTAATTTTCATTTGTAATTGGCATTCTTTTACTTTGTGACTTCTATCTTAATTCTTTTTTCAACATATTCTATAATTGATGTTGTGTGTAATTAAAATTTCATCAAGTTTGGCATAATCTGATTTGCTTCATTTTGCAGTGTGAATCCTAATGGTTGCATGGTTTTATTTCATTCTTATTTTTTTCTTGTTGAATTTCATCTGTCGATGGTTTTAAATTATTGTCTAGCAATTAACTTGACTTTTATTTGTTTTGAGATTTGCATTAAAAGAAATTAAACTTTGCCTAAATTAATACTTGGAGTATGAATTATATCTTCCAAGTATGTTCTTGTGCATCTTATCCGATTTTTGCATTACAAAAACCTTAAACTCTATTGCAAAATACATCAAATTGTCAATCATGGCAAAGGCAAATCATTGATAACATGACAAAGACAAACACAAGGATCCCTTTCATTTAAGCATTTCAAAGAAATATCTCATAATCACAAGAATAGATGATGCTAGTCATAGTAAAAACCCAAATACCCCATCAACAAAAAATTGATAGGAATTATGAATATTAAAAAGAAAGTTTCTCTTAATATAATCTCAAATGTTAGGAAACCCATGCAAGGAATTTCGCCAGAATGTTTATCCAAGTGAATTAGAGGGATTAATACAAAAGATACCTCTTGAAGAAAAAGTATTTATTGGGGGAGATTTAAATGGACATGTTGGTAGAGTGATAAAAGATTTTAAAAGTATTCATGGTGGTTATGGATTTAGAGTGACTAATGAAGAAGGTAGGACTATATTAGATTTTACCTTAGCTTATGATTTTGTAGTTGCTAATACTTTATTTAAGAAAAGAGATGAACATATTATTACTTATAAAAATGGTTCTAGTAAAACACAAATTGATTATTTTTTGATAAAAAAATAGATCGTTAGATTGTAAAGATTGTAAGGTCATTCCAAGTGAAATTTTAAGTACCCAACATCAACTATTAGTTTTAGATTTTAAGATGAAAGGTTGTAAGAGAAAAAATAAACTAAATTATTGTCCTAGGATTAGATGGGGACACTTAAAGAACACAAATAAAAATATTTTTAAGAGCAAGCTACAAGAAATTAGAGTTTGAGATGTTCATAAAGAAGCTAACGTTATGTGAGAAAAAATATCAAGTGAAATTAAGCAAGTTGCTAAAGATGTACTTGGCGAATCAAAAGGAAAAGCTTCTTTTAATAAGATAGTTGGTGGTGGAGTCAGAGTGTGCAAGAAAAGATAAGAAATAAGAAGTATTGTCATAAAACTTGGTTTAGATATAAAAACTTCAGAATTGGGAAAGATATAAAATGGCCTGTAGAGATTCTAAGAAAGCAATATATGATGCAAAAAAATTTAGCTTTTAGTGATTTATACAATAGATTAGATACCAAAGAAGGTGAAAGATGTATGTATAAGTTAGTCAACCAAAGAGATAGGAGAAGTAAAGACATAGTTCAAGTGAGGGGTATTAAGGATGAAAATAATAAAGTACTTTTCTTAGAAAAAGATATTGAAAATTGGTGGATGAGGTATTTTAATAAACTTTTCAATGAAGGATCTGAAATCGATTGATTTTAGCAACCTTAATACCCTAAATAAAATAGAGAATTTCATTTTTATCGTCGTATTAGTAAATCTGAAGTTAGTGAAGCTTTAAAGAAAATGAAATGTGGAAAAGCAGTGGGACCGGATAATATTCCAATAGAAGTGTGGAAATGTTTAGGAGATCAAGGAATTTCTTGGCTTACAAATCTTTTTAATATTATTTTAAAGACTAAAAAGATAGATGAGTGGAGAAAGAGTTTGTTGGTTCCTATATTTAAGAATAAAGGTGATGCACAAGAGTGTGCAAATTATAGAATTAAGTTAATGTGCCATACATTTAGAATGTGATATAGAAGTTTCTCTGTCAGTTTGGTTTCATGCCAGGTAGATCTACTCTGGATGCTATACATTTGTTAAAGTTTCGCACATTAAGGCTTGGGATGCAAGGCGTAAGGAAATAAAATCAATATTTGGCAGATGAGAAGAGTCTTACAGGACTCTAAGTCATTATATGGAATCAGTTTGCAATACTTTACCTGGTACAGTCTACAGAATTCAGTCTAGTAGTACACAACATTTCTAGAGACTTTTTTGGGCATTTGGTTCTTCAATCGTATAAGTAGTTTGTAGGATGTTGAGCAATACTTTTTTGTTAGGCAAGTATCGTAGTACATTATTAACTACTGTTGAAATTGATGGAAACAATGGGTTATTTCCACTAGCCTTTGCTATTGTGGAGTCCAAGTCGATTAATTCCTAGTTGTGGTTCTTGATATGCTTACATGATATGTTGCCTGTTGTCTCTGCTAAACGTGATATGTGCATAATATCTGATAAATATATTAGTTTATTACGTGGATATAAAGAAGTGTTTCCATGAGTAACTCATAGACATTGCTTGTGTCATCTGCGTGAAAATTTTAAAAAGGTAATATGTAGATTGGAGATTGGTGATATTGAATTTCTATGCCAGAAGATATATATGATAGAAAATATGATATCGCCTTGATGCTTTAATGTTAGATATTAAAAATGTGAAAGAAGAAGCGCACAGATGGCTTGTGGAGCATGACCCTGTTAAATGGTCACTTGTGCACGATGGTGATATGCGTTATGGGACAATGATGACTAATACATTTGAGTATTTTAATGGTGTCCTGAAACGGGCTCGTGGTTTATCGATTCAGGATCTAATCACTGTTATCTATTACAACTTAGTAGCTTTGTTCATGAAATGACTAGCCACTACAACACAGCAATAGGATGCCAACATGGCCATTTTTACCTAAAGGGTATCCACAATGTTACACATCTGAAAGGAGGCGACATTTTCCAATGAGAACATCAACCCATGAGATGCTGTTTTTGGAGTCTGCGATCATTGAATTGATTTGCTAGATAACGACCTTTGTAATTGTAGTTGTAACAAAACTATCATATATCATTGGCCATGCCCACATGTAGTTCTTTCGATTTAGACGATTGAACCACCTCACGTGCGTGTCATAGTACTACACATTGCATCTGTATAAGCTGACATACATAAATGAGTTCCAATCACTGCTTGACCGTTCTGAGTGACCAGCTTTCAGTGTAGAGCATGTATTAATAGCATTGCAGCCACCAAATTTTTTTGCGAAGGTCGGATAGATCTGATGAAGCGATTTAGAAACACATAGGCCCACTAAGGAGCATATTCATGTGGGGAGGCCGACTCTACATGTGTCATATCTTATTGATCTTGACGGTCTCAGCATTGGGTTGAGGTATATTTTATTAACTACATTTCCAAATTTTTTGCTTATATACGTGTTTAAACTATGTTGTGTGTATAAATGGAACGAGAAGTATGTTCTATGATAGCGAACATTGCATTATATAGAAATGATTTGGATGCTGCGACATACTTAGGTTATTTGGATATCATAATGCATATTCTAATTTAACATAATTCTAATAATGTATATTCTAATTTAACATAATTTTTAATATGGTGATCTAGGAGCATTGCGGAATCCACGACGTCAAATACATGCCTCAATATATGGTTATCACGAGTCCCTCTGATCAGCTAGAAGAGGGTTGAGTGACATGTACCAGTCGAGTCGTGCCGGTTTGCCTCATTTTTGAGTAGATGCACCCGGTACTAGTTTCAAAAGGATCGATGGTTAAAGCGGATGTCGACAGGTTGATTTCCACCGCCGCATTCTTGGCAGAGAGCGGAGGATTATCTCGTCGAGGGCTTAGATGAGGATGTGACGGGATAACTATCATCCGGTACATGTCTTTGGTTGGATCATGGCTTCTCTGTATTTACTAGCGCTCGACGATCCTCCACCACTTACTATGCGAAAATTGATATGTAAGTCTAACATAAGTATTCATTTGAATTCAATATGTTGTGAGAGGCTAATTTCACATTCTATTTTTAGTAGGTACATCTACGACTCGGGACATCTTTCTGCCGCAGTGTGGATGAGCAGCTCTGAGGATCGATAAGTATGAGATCTTATCAGAGACCTACAGTTACATATCGAGGGACACATTACGGATCGGTTCTACAGGAGGGTGTCGCACACC
Source organism: Cymbidium sinense (assembly GCA_021442155.1). NCBI lineage: Eukaryota > Viridiplantae > Streptophyta > Magnoliopsida > Asparagales > Orchidaceae > Cymbidium > Cymbidium sinense. Next base: position 102,931,290 of record CM038215.1, read on the forward strand.
ATGGAGTCATCTACTTATGTTGATCCAGGTCCATCTATGTATGCAGATCTAGGTCCTTCTATATACCAGCCTACATATCAATCGCAATTACCTATATTCCCGTCACAAGACAATCTGATGCAGACTGCTGAAGATGTTGCATTGGAGGGCCACCATGAGATGCGTGATCATCCATCCCGTGTACTGACCGATACACGAGGTGGTGCGATTCCTTGAACCAGGCGTTAGATGTTTAGGATAGTCTATTTGTGCATCTGTACTATATTTGTTCTTATCTATTTCATTTTTATTTCTATATGATCAATTTATGTAAATATTTGTACTCACTTCTTGGAACAAAAACTTGTAATAAAAAAGTTCATTTTTGACATTGTTATGAAACCTCCCATAAGGTTAAATTGAATAAAGAATGAATCCCAAAAATAAGGAAGCTTTAGAATAGGCATGGTTGATCTAATGAAAGAAAGTAGCTCGATTAAAACCTATACCTATAGCTAACTTAATCTAACCCAATTGTGGCATAAGCTAAACTTCTTTGAATTGGGCAAGACCTAAAGGCATAAGCCCAATTGAGGCAAGAGCTAAAAGTCATGTTCTTACTTATGTAAAAAAACATCTAGCATTGGCTTAGCCATACGTAATCGACGTAGCTAATCGACTAGTTAGACTATATCTATATTTAAAATTTTTTTTATCAATACTTAATTATATAATTAATATTCTAATGATACTTAATTTAAAAAAATTGTCAATTAACAATAATCATCTTAAGGACCATGATAAGATTATTTGACTTTTCTTCTATTTATAATATTAATTCTAAGGGAAAAGGATATCAAAGATAATATAATAAAATTTTGGATTTTATGATCATCTTAAGGACCTTTTATCAAAAAAATTTAGATTCTCTCTCTCTTGATATCAATGTATTGTATTATTATTATGTATGTTTATATCTTATAATATCTTAAGTTTCTTCTTTTTATAATTAACAATGATAAAGATTAAAAACTATTTGTCACAAAAAAATGTTCATAAATAATATAATAAAATAGGAGAAATTATTAGTTGTAGATAGAGAGAGAGAGAGAGAGAGATTATTGCTTATGTATCTCTCAAATCTCAAGAGAGACAAATCTATAAATAAATAAAATAAAATAAAAAAATTTAAAATCAATATATTTCACTATATTATATTTAATATTGTTCATAATAATATACAACTTATACATATCATCTATGTTACTTACTATAAAAGTGTGACAGAATAGAAGGATTTGAAATATTGTGTTGGAAGTATTGCATCAAGAGATTTGACAAAATAAAAATTGCCTTTTTGTGAGTCACATTATTAATCCCATAAAACATTCTTCTTGCTCGGTAAACTATTAATAAAAAATTGCATTTTATATTTTTATGGATCTAATTATCTATTGATTAAGTTAATTCAAATTCGTAATATAAAAATGTGAAAGAAAATATATTTCATTTCCCTTTAATTCCTTTAAAAAATACCCTTAAATTGGACCAAAAATAAAAGGAAAAAAAAAATCAGTGCAACATAGTCATGGACCTCATCTAAGTAATCAGGCCAAAATTTCAATTTGAAATACCATTCATAAAAACCAGAGGCTCGCCTCCTCCTCCTCCTCCTCCTGAACTCAACAACTCTTCCTCAAAACAACAATACTACTACTTCTTCATCGTCGGCATGGCTCTCATCGTCGTCGTCGCCCTCATCGCTAATGTATTCGCCATCGGCTACTGCGCCTGTTTCTGGAGGATCTTCCCCGGCCAGCCACCACCTACGCCGCCGAACGGCGGTGAGACTTGGATTCCGGCGTATGAGTACAGAAATGAGGAGAAGGAGGAGGCTGAGGTGGAGTGCGCCGTGTGCTTGTCGGCTGTCGCAGACGGCGAGATGGTGCGGGAGCTCCTACAGTGCAGGCACACGTTCCACGTGGCGTGTTTCGATTTGTGGTTCCGGTCCAATACGAGCTGTCCTCTTTGCCGTTCGATTGTGCTTCCGACGCCGTCGGAGTCGACGGAGACGTACTCGCGGGAGGCTATGTTGGCGAGTAGAATGGATGGGATAATTATGAGTGGCATTGTGAAAATTTTGTGAAGTTTTAATATTATGAGTGGCATTGTGTAAATTTAAGTATTGGCTAAGCTAGGTTAAACTGGCTAGTTTGATTCGAGCAAGAAAAAATTTAAGTTAATTTTAATTAATTTTTTATTTTTAATCTCTTAAGTTAACTTTTAAATCTAATATGTAAGTAAGCATCTATGATTTATATTGGTATATGGATAAATATTAGCATTATTTTATGTAAAATAATGTGTTAATATAGGGAGGAGAATAGTCATCTTAGCTTCTAATGAATCTTCACATACATAATTACTAAAATGTAAAAAAAAAAGAAGAAGAAAGCATTAGATTTCTTATGTGAAAAATTTGTGTTGGAAAAAGGAAAAAAAAAATTGAGAACCTCATTATAAAATAATCTCCACTAATAAAGTGTGATATGAAAGAGTGCTTATCTATAACATTGAAGATACTGTATGCAAAGAATGAAGACCTAAATTAGGAAGGAAGATCATCAACTTTGATAGAGAATGAACAAAAATATTAACATTGATGATGATGAAGTGCCATAGGATATCACATGAAGGAAATTAAGAGGATTGATGGCGACAATAATTACCAGTGGATGGCAAAGAGCGAAATTCAGATGCCATTCAATGACATGCATCAGATGTCAAACAATGACAAATGAGAGTTGGATATCAAGCCAAGAGGTATCTCTTAAAAGGATGCCAATTTAGGTAACTGACAAGCATCATCTGAGGTCAAGAGTTGTCGAATGGTTGAAAGTTAGTTTGCTCGTTCTCAATATATAAGAGAGATAAACGACTAACCATTGGATGTCAATTATGATCAAATATTAGAAGGTGGTCATAATGAGTGTTGATGTCATACACCAACTACTTTCAGGTGGCATGTAATGAAAAGAATCAATAATATTAGACGTAGAGTAGAATTGGATTTCTTTAAGTTTACGAAATGTATTCACTAATTATTTTTTTTTGTGCAAAAATAATATCTATTTATAAGTTTAATGAAAAAGAAATATCAACAAAACTTTGATTATAATCAATATTAAATTCTAGCCATATATGCCAACAAAAATGAAATACCCATTGCATGATCTTCAAAAATATATCTAATCATTTGACATTTTTAAACATTTCAATATCCAAATGAAATCAAAATTAATCAACCCTGATTTAGTTGAATTTATCTTATTGAGAGGTTCAATTTAGCTATAAATACGTAACATTTAAAAGAAATCACACTCACAAATGACTTTTAAGATGTTTTCAATTTCGTTTCTTAAGTGATTGATTAAATCTTATTTGGACTCAAAATCTAAACATTATTAGTGCCATCATGTTTATTTTGTCAAATCATAGGGTATCATTCACAAGTTGGTTGAAAACTTTTTTGAAACAATCTTAAAATCAAACACTAATATTTGTTTGCTCAAACACTTAGTGGTTTAGGTCCAAAAATTCTATTAACTATTACTTTTTTAACAAGTAATCTCTATCACTTAAAGCTCAATTTGAGTCTAATTTGATTCCTTAATGGACTCATTGATTAAAATAAATAAAGTATAAATCCAACCCAAATAAAACTATCTCTCAAAACTTTGATTATAAAAAAAACCCACCTAATTTTGATTTAATAAAAAAAGAATCCTAGTCCCTAATATGGTTTTACTATAAGTAAATAACGTTAAAAATCTAACTCCAACAAACAATCGGTTGTCCATATGGACTTCAAATTTGCAATCGGGCAGCCAAACTTGACAATTTTGCTTTCCTAATAAAAAAAATAGTGGATGAATATGCCAACACAAACTAGCACTAATTACTGTATTTCATATTTAACTAATCTTATATTGATTAATTATATTTAATTTTAAAATAAATGTTGAACCCTAAATCTACATCAAAATATAAGAAAAAAAATGCTGCTTTGTTTAAGGTTCAATCCTGTGACACATTTGCAACTTATTTATTTTTCTAACCTTCTAACCTTCTAACCTTCTAACCTTCTTTGAAACGAATGAAGATAAAAAAAAGAATAAAACGAAATATCAAAAAACTAATGAAATTACTAAGGGCGTGTTTGGAATCAATTTTATTTATTGTTTTTTTATTTTTGTATTATTTTGACATATGTTTATTTAGTGCTTGTTTAAATTAATTTTATTTTGATTTTAAAATAAATAACATTGATTTTAAAAATACTCAAAATTAACTTTTGAAAATTTTGAGTGTTTTTAAAAACAACCACCACTAAATATTTTTTATTTTAAATCTAAATATAAATCAAAACCAAAAATAAAAAAATTAAATTGATCCCAAATAACCCCTTCTTGTTTTCTATTTATTATTTTAATTTTAAATAAAACATATTTAATATTGATAATTATTTATTAAAATATTTAAAACATTAATAAATTAATTTAAATATTTTAAAAATAATATAATTTTTTAAAAATAAAAATAGAAGACAAAATTGATCCTAAACAAGCCCTTTTATAACAACTAATTTTAATTTTGTTTATATTTCATCCTATTTTATCACTCTAATTCTCCAACTACAAACATGGCAAACGATGGTGTTCACTCTTATTTACCATTATTAAGCTAGAGCTAGATTTGAGCTTTTAGGATAGTGTTTAAGCTTAAACTCATTTTAAAAAAAATTTGTTCATGTCCGGCTCGAGTTTCTTCATGAACTCAGTTTAAATTGGGATAATCAAACTTATTAAAGACCAGCTCATTTATTAAAATAAACAAACTTTAATGAAACTAGTCTTTGTCACGGACCAAAGAAAGTTCATATGCGACGAAGTTTGGATAAAACCGAAGGATTAGAGAACGAATTTTGAGTATAAATAGCAAACTATTTGATCTATTTGTACGTTTCCTCCCTTCCTTCTTATGGCCTCTTCTTCTTCTGAGCCAACTTCTAATCTTATGATTAGAAGAAATAATAGTTTAATAAAAAATGTCGAATTATCGGAGTTTCTTTTAAATGAAGAAGACCTAAATAGATGATTTTTACCTAAGATTAATAAATCTTTTATTTATCAATTAGACACCTTTGATTTTAAAGGAAAAACTTCTGTTAAAATGGTAAAACAATCTATCACCATAGAGCAAATGGATAAAACCATTTATCTATTAACCTAAGAAGATCTGCATAGATACATGCAAGACTTCAAGTACATTCATATTATAATGATTCAAATAACATTCAAACCCTTAACCATAAAGGGATTAAATGCCTCTATCCTTGCCTGTCTGCGTGACGGAAGATGCTTCATTGGGCTCATTCCCTTATGGGTGTCACTGAAACTAGTCTTTGTCACAGACCAATTTATTTTAATGCTTTTTCAAATTTAAGCTTATCTCTATCGGATATAAATTTCTTTGAAGCTGTTAAGATATAATTACAACTTCATGGGTATGATTTTCTTCCTGGATCTGAAACTATTGGATTAATTTTTAGAATACACTTTAGGGTTCTCAATACCTTAAACCCTAGAGTTAAAAAGAATGTTCAGCCATCCGAACGAACAACCTTAATAGAAACAAACCTGTTAACTTCTCATATAGTAACTAATAGAGTTATTAAATAGAATGAGATGATATTTCTTGACTCATGGACAATACCCTCTGCGGTCACACCAAGACCCTCCATTAATCAAGACATTAATCAGATTATACAAACATTTGACAGCGATGTTGAAGTTAGATTTAATCCTCGAAGATCTATAACCCTTCCGAAAGTTTCATTTTCTTATGAAACTTCAGAAAGAACTAGATCTACAGGTTCTCCTACATCGGTAGATGAACCATCAATTGAAGCACTTCGATTAAATTGAAATCACATTTATCACCTAATGAGAGAAAATAGATCTCTCACTCCTTCCGAAATGAACTTTAATCTTAATGAATTATAAAAATGATTTAAAATTTAGAGGCTGAGAAGCCATCTTGAAAGAATATTTTCAGCCTAAATATGATAATTTCGGAACATGGTATTGAAATATCACTTTGGATGAACAACGAATCGAAATATTTGATAGATATTTTGAAAAAAATGATAGAAAGAAATGGAAAAAGTAAAGCAACAATTCTCTTTATTGTTTAGTTTTTTCAACATTATACTTAATCCGCTCATATTGTCGTCTTATCCAATAAGAAATGGCTAGCTGAGCATGAAAAGGTGATTAAAACTTTGTATCCACCACCAGTCGATAAAATGGTTGATGATAAACCATTAGATATAGCAACTTTTGAAAAAATTAATTCTGACCCTCAAATTCCAAAAGAATTTATTACTATAATTAAACAGCTTAATTATAGTAATAGTATTCTCCAAATAATTTCAGATCATCTCTTTAATCTTGAATCTAAAATTGATCAGTTGATTAAACAAAAAACTCCTAGCCAACATATTAGTAGAATTTAGAAAGACCTCGACAAGTCTTTACTCCCTTGATAAGTTCTTCTTTTCAGCCTCCTCCTAAACTTACATTTAATTTAGACCCTTCTTCTGAAGACATTCTAAAAGACCAAATGATGGGCACTCTCGAGGATAATATCCCTAGTACATCGGACAAAAATTCTAAAGAATTTTCTGAAGCTAACTCTCACGATGATAATAAAAAGGTTCAAGGGCTCTTTCAAGATCTTCAAATCCAGCATCCTCTTGCTATACAAAAATTGACATATCTGAAAAAGAACCTGGATAAGCACTATTATAAATGTCTTACGCTTCAAGATTTACTCTTTGAAGAATCCATAAACTTCACAGGTAACTCTTATGATGGATATTCACTTTATGAATGGAATATTAATGACTTTTCTAAACGCCATATCCATCATATGCTCCACCGCATGCTCATGTTTGCTTGTGCTGTATAGTCTCGATATCATATAGCTCAATCCTTTGATTTTGCCAGAGCTATTGTTGTTGGCTTTTCTGGAGTCCTTAAAGGTTGGTGGAATCATTATCTCACCTCATCTCGTGAGAGGATCTTCTTAGAAATTGACCTTATCTTAAGAATTTATGTTAAGATCGGCAAAACCCAATGACTATGTCTATAATCTTCTTTTCTAGACCATTTTTTGAAGTGGAGATCAAGGAGAAAAGACTCGCTCCTTACTCCAAAAGTTACGATGCCCTTCCTTAACCCATTTTAGGATATTTTTCTTACTAGATTCATGACTCTCTTTGACGCTAATAGTCTCCATTGTAAGCAAAAATTTATTGAAGACCTTGCTAATCTCTTTGCCGAAAAGGTAAAAATGAATATTTATTTATTTGATGGTACTATTCCTTATGAAGAACTTACATATGAAAATCTCATCTCTGCCTGCATAAAGACAGGACTAACTATTTGTTCTGATATTAAACTTAAAGAACAAATGAAAAGAGAATGTTTTCTTGAAAGATGATCTCGGAGAATTTTGTGAACAGTTCGCATGTGAACCTCAGGTACGTTCTTCTTCTACCGAACGAAAAGGAAAGGCTAAATCGACGTTCTTTCCTAATAAATCTAAATAAAAATAAAAAAATCATAAACCTTCTTGATCTAAACCTAAAAGTGAGGGTGAGAACAAATGCTATAAATGTGGTTGTATGGGTCATTATGCTAACAAATGTACTGTTAAGAAAAAATTAAATGAATTACAGATGGATGAAGGGTTAAAATAAATCCTAATGAAAATTCTTCTTACTTCTTCAAAAAAATCCGCAGAAGAAGATGCTTTTTCTTCTTCATCTATTGATAATCAATCTGATTGATGTAATTCTTGCAAGCAAACAAATTATTATAAAAATATAATCAATATTACTGGACTTTATACTCTCACTATTGAGCAAAATGATCAGCTCATTAAAATCTTAGCTTAAGTTGAAGATACTTCAACTCGAAATAAGATTATGTACTTAATGAAAAAAAGGCTCAAGTTTTCTTTTAAGCCTTCTATATACTCTATGAAAGAAGTATATAAGAGAGCGTTCACGAGTTCTGATACAGTTCTTTAAGCGATCTTAAATCAGTTAAAGCAAGTAACAAGAAGTGCAACAGATTAAAGTTGAACAAAATCACATAAATGGGCACTTTATGGATTTAGAATTAAACCAAAAGATGGCCTATTCTAGCAATGAAATTTCTTCTAGTCAAGAGCCGGAATTCTTACAAAGTATATGAAAGACGATATACCAAAAATGATATATCTTTATCAAATTAATTATTAATAAAGAATTTAATTTATCGAATTGAATTGCTTTGGTTGATAGTGGAGCAATAAATTGCATGTAAGAAGGACTTGTTCCTTCAAAATATTTTGAAAAAATAACTCAGGGGCTTAAAGCCGCTGGTGAAGAATTTTTTCAAATCAACTACAAACTATCTCCATTATTATTTGCCAAGATGATATTTGTCTGCAAATGCCCTTTGTTTTAATTAAAAATTTAAATCAACATATCATTTTGGGAACCCCTTTTATTCTCAAAATAATACCCATAATAAGGATTGATGATACGAGAATTCAATATGAACTCTAGAATAAAGAGATTACATTCCGTTTTATCACCAACTCCAAATAAATCATTATAAACAAAATGAATAAACTTAATATTAAATCCATACATTTAAATTATTTGAAAGAAGAAATTCTTGATTTAACTATTAAATAAAAAATTTCTTCTTCAAATAAAAATAAAATTCAATATTTCAAAACTTCTAGGATAGAAAAATTCATTTAGTGACACTTCCATACATTGATAATTTTAATGAATGAGACATTCCACTAAGGCTCGTCCTTGTCAAATGAACGAGCATTATCTTTTTTTATGTAAAGCTGAGATTGTCGAATTATTATCTGAAAAGATAATCTGATAATCCTATTCTCCTTAGAGTTGCACCACATTTTATGTTATGAATGTTGCAGAAAAAGAAAGAGGAAAACCTAGACTTGTAATTAATTACAAGCCACTTAATCAAGTCCTTAAGTGGGATCGGTACCCTCTTCCTAATAAAAGGGATCTTCTTAATAGACTTCATAATATCAAAATCTTCTCTAAATTTGATTTAAAATCTGGCTATTAGCGTATCTAGATTAATGAATCTGATCGTTATAAAATCGTCTTTACTGTGCCATTTAGACATTATAAATAGAATGTTATGTCATTTGGTATCAAAAATGCTCAATCTGAATTCCAACACATCATGAATAATATATTTGAAGATTACTTTAAATATATTATTATTTATATTGATGATACTTTTTTTTTCTAACTCCATTGATGAGCATTTTAATCATTTAAAAACCCTTAAATGACTCATTTAAAAAAATGGTATTGTTCTATCCGCACCCAAAATTAAATTACTTCAAACAAAAATTCAATTTTTGGGGCATAACATCTCTAATGTCTCTATTATTCCAATTAATATAAGCATTGAATTTATGGATAAATTTTCTAATGTTATCCTTGATAAAACTCAACTATAAAGATTCTTAAGAGCCTTAAACTACGTAGCTAATTTTTACAGAATTTGGCACAAGATGACACCCCTCTTTTTGATCGATTAAAAAAATCACCACCACCATGGTCTGATTTGTATACCATGAACGTCCTCAAAATTATGGAAAGAGTTAAGAACCTTCCATGTCTTAACTTAGCTGATCGAGAGAACTTTAAAATTATTGATGCCTCTAAACTTGGTTATGGGGCTTATTAAAACAACAAAAATTTTTAAAGAGGAATTGATTCGCTTTACTTCGGGTAGATGGACGCCCACTCAAGAAAATTATTCCATCATTAAACAAGAAATATTTTTTATGGTAAAATATATTTCCAAATTTCAAGATGATTTACTTAATCAACATTTTCCTCTTCGTATTAACTGCTCTTCTGTCAAATACGTAATTGATTAAGACGTCAAAAATTTAGTTTCCAAATAAATTTATTCCTCTTGGCAAGCCTATCTTTCTATCTTTGATTTCAGTATTGAAATTATTAAAGGTTATGAAACTTCTCTTCCTAATTTTCTAACTCGAGAATTTTTGTAAGGACAATCAGGGGTGGATCACCCCTCACAGGAGGATGACCCTCTTTTTGAGAGGGGTAGAGGTCGTTTTAATGGTAGAGGCAATGAAAAAGATCGGGTCAGTTCTTTGGTTAACATGATCTACTTAAAAACATATATGTATGACACTTCCTCAACTACGGTTAAAAATGGTGAATCATCAAAAGCAGCAGCTCCATCCCTCAAAAATATCGTTGCTTAAGAACTTGTTTATTTTTTCAAAAAAAAAAAAATTAAACAGAATATCATTGAAATAAACCCCTCAAACTATTCTATCAATAATCCCTCAGCCCTTTTTGAAAGATATTTGACAAACAACTCTTTCCCGTATTAAAACAATCTCTCTTGAGAAACATACGATAAAATCATAACACAATTAAAGTGTGTTGAGATTTCTCATGTTCATGATTAAACGAACCATATGATTATGTTCAACAAATGCATTGTATATAAAATTTTGCATCAAAATGAACGTTCTAAGAAAAAAATTATTGTTTATCAACTAATTTACAACATAAGATTGATGTAAATTATTGGTGTTATGTTCACGTAATGATGAAAATCTTCTTCCTTATCAATGATAAGAAAAGACATTATTAGATGTTTATCATGGACAAAGATATTATTAGTAAAGATCCTCCGGCTTGATTTTTCTGTTGGTGGAACTACTTTGGAGCTGAGCTCAATATACTACGAGATCTAATCAAAGAAGTTTTTAATGAGTGGATGGATGCTGCTCCTAAAATGAGGGTAATTAATTCTCGCAAAATGATTCAAGGATAAAACATTGCCCATTTCTTTACCGACTACCAAATCCATTGGATCTGAACTTGGAATATTACGTTGAGAAAGGACCCCTTAAATCAATTGGTCCTCCGAGATAATCTATGCTTAAATGGTGGAACTATATCAGTATTGAGGACAAGCTCAAACAGATCCAATCCATCATCAAATCTCATATGAAATTAATAATTCCTCAAAAAAATACTGACTTCGAACTATCAGTCGAAGAAGTTCTCGATAGTATCAAAAGAAAATACTCTCATGAAGATGAAATCCAACATAACATGTCCAAAAAATCTAGGAATCCCAACCTCGCAAAGTGTTAAATCAACTCTTTTATGATATATAGAGTGGACCCTTTTTGAAAGATATTTAGGAAACAACCCTTTCCCGTATGAAAGCAATCTCTCTTGAGGAATTTATGAGAAAATCTTAACATAATTAAAATGTTTTGCGATTTCTCATATTCGTGATCAAACGAACCATACAATGCTGTACAGCAAATGCATTGTATATAAAATTCTACATCAAAGTGAATGTAGGTAAACTCCATTTATTGATACCACTTTACAGATCTAAAGTGTCCAAATTAATTACAAGTCTAGGTTTTCCTCTTTTATTTTCTGCAATATTTATAACATAAAATGCAGTGCAACTCCAAGGAGAATAGGATAGAGAGAATCGTCATCATAAGAGTTACTTGTGAAGTTCGTGGATTCTTCAAATAGTAAATCTTGAGGCATTAAACATTTATAGTAGTGGTTACCCAGGTTCTTTTTCGTATAGGCCAATTTTTGTATATCAAGAGGATGCTGGATTTGAAGATTTACTCTTTGAAGAGTCCACGAACTTCACATGTAACTCTTATGATGACATCAATTTGAGATCAATTTATAGTCAATTTGCGATCAATTGTTCTTTATATTTATATTTATATATTTTTTATTTCACTTTTTATATTATTTAAATTTAATATAGACAAATTAATAATTATTTTAAAAAAACTCAAAATATTTAAAATTTATTCTAAGCTTTTTCAAAATAATATATATATTTGAAACAAAAAAAATAAAAATATTTTTAAAATATAGCAAATAAATACACTTTTTCAAAAATAGAAAAAAAATCTAATGAAATTGATTTCAAATAAGCCTAAAATATTTGGACTTTCGGTCAAAGTATTTATTAAAAAAAAAATCATTTGTGAATTGACCATCCAATCAATTCTATATAGGTTCAAAATCATTTCTGCATAGAATAGGAGATTGAACCGATGAATTGGATCGATATTTATTAAACTTGGGGACTTTAATATTAATCAAATTTGAATTTTTGAATTTTAATAAAATGTCCAGAAATAAAATATTTAGATTAAAATAAAAAAATAATTAAATTTTTATTTTTTAAAATTTGAATTTAGAATTATATTTAAAATATTTTAAAATAAAAGATCTCAAAATTAAAATATTATATATAAAATTAATAAAATATTATTGTTGTATTATTTAAATTTTATTAAATTAATTTTATTATTGATTGATTTACTTAATTTAATTCTGATTGAATTTGTTGATTCTATGTTTTTCTTTTCTTTTTTAATATTTTATTTTTAAAATCATAATTATGATTTTATAATTTTTAAAGTGAAAAATTATAAAATACAAGCACATGCCTGAGATCACATAGTGAGAAATTTGAAGAGCTTGCATTACCCTTCAAGTGAAAAATTTTATAATATAATGGACATATAAAATTATAAGTTGTCTCTGGAAGTAAGTTTACTCACCTCCACGACTTTATTCTCATCTAATATGCCTATGACAATTTAAAAACTGCTCGCAGTTGTTATATTAATTTTCTAAAGCAGTTTCTTTGGGAGAAAGTTACACTTTTAAGAATGCGGTCAATTTTTGAATCAGCGATGTGATGAAATCTTAGTTGGGCTCCAAGCTATTCTTTTGACATATTAAAATTAATATAAAAATATATAATAATTAAAATCTATTCAATAATTCAATAATTTTGAATCATGATGTGATATATGACAATACTTTATTCTCCTGAATTAATTATGATTTATTGGCGAAGTGGAGTAAGTGAGAAAGAAGAAAATCTTCTCTAAATTTGATTTGAAATCTAGCTATTGGCAGATCTAGATTAATGAATCTGATCGCTATAAAATCGTCTTTATTGTGCCATTTGGACATTATGAATGGAATGTTTTATTTTTGGTCAAAAATGCTCAATCTAAATTAACATATCATGAATAATATAAAGATTACTTTAAATATATTATTATTTATATTGATACTTTTTTTTCTAACTCGATTGATAAGCATTTTAATCATTTAAAAACCCTTAAATGGCTCATTTAGAAAAATGGTATTGTTCTATCCACACCCAAAATCAAATTACTTCAAATATAACTTCGATTTTTGGGGCAAAACATCTTTAATGCATCTATTATTCCAATTAATAAAAGCATTGAATTTGTGGATAAATTTTGTAATATTATCCATGATAAAACTCAGCTACAAAGATTCTTAGGAGCCTTAAACTATGAACGATTTCTATAATTTGGCACAAGAACGCCTCTTTTGACCGATTAAAAAATCACTACCACCGTGATTTGCATACCATGATCGATAAAATTAAAGAAAGAACTCATGTGTTAACTTAGTGATCTAGAATTTCAAAATTGTTAAAACTGATGCCTCTAAATTTGGTTATAAGGGCATATTAAAACAACAACAAAATTCTAAAGAGGAATTGATTTTCTTTACTTCGGGGAGATGGACCCCCACTCAATAAAATTATTTCATCATTAAACGAAAAATATTTTTTGTGGTAAAGTATATTTCAAAATTTCAAGATGATTTACTTAATCAACGTTTTCTTCTTCGTATTGACTGCTCTTCTGTCAAATACATAATTGATTAAGACGTCAAAAATTTAGTTTCTAAATAAATCTTGACAAAGATTCTGTCTTTGATTTCACTATTGAATTTATTAGGTTCTTAAAATTCTCTTCCGATTTTCTAACCCAAGAATTCGTAGGGATGATCTGGGATGAATCACCCCTCACAGGAGAATGACCCTCCTAATCGAGGGTGGCCCCTCTTTTGAGGGGTAGAGGTCGTTAATGGTAGAGGCAATGGAAAAGATCCATCCAGCTCTTTGGTTGACATGATCGACTTAAAAACATATTTGTATGACACTTCCTCAACTACGGTTGAAAATGATGAATCATCAAAAGCAGCAGCTCCATCTCTCAATGATGTCATTGCTCAGGAATCTGTTTATTTTTTCAAAAAAATTAAACAGAATATCATTGAAATAAACCCCTCAGATTATTCTATCAATAATCTGTGAGCCCTTTTTGAAAAATATTTGGCAAACAATCATTTCCCGTATGATAGCAATCTCTCTCGAAAAACTTACTAAAAAATCATAACACAATTAAAGTGTGTTGAGATTACTTATGTTCGTGATCAAACGAACCATATGATTATGTACAACAAATGTATTGTATATAAAATTCTGCATCAAAGTGATTGCTCCAAGAAAAAAAACTATTTTTTATCAATTAATTTATAACATAAGATTGATGTAAATTATTGGTGTTATGTTCAGGTAATGATGAAAGTTTACTTTCTTATCAATGATAAGAAAAGACATTCTTGGATGTTTATCATGAACAAAAATATTATTAGTAAAGATCCTCCTCCTTTATTTTTCTATTGGTGGAACTACTTTGGAGCTGAGCTCAATATACTACCAGACCTAATCAAAGAAATCTTTAATGAGTGAATGGATCCGCTCCTAAAATGAGGACAATTAATTCTCGCAAAATGATTCAAGGAAGAAATCTTGCGCATTTCTTTACCGACTACCAAATCCATTGGATCTGGACTTGGAATATTACGTTGGGAAAGGACTCCTTAAATCAATTGATCCTCCAGAGACAATTTATGCTTAAATGGTGGAACCAGATTAGTATTGAGGACAAGCTCAAAAAGATCCAATCCATTATCAAATCTCATATGGAATTAACAATTCCTAAAAAAAATACCGATTTCGAACTATCAGTCGAAGAAGTTCTCGATAATATCAAAAGAAGATACCCTCATGAAGATGAAATCTAACATAAGGATCGTCTACGAAAAATCTAAAGCCCAACTCAAAAGTGTTCAATCACCCAATCTACATTTGCGATAATGGTGAATCTTGACGATGATTTTGAATTGAATTCTGTTAGTGGGTTCTATTTTTTGGAGCACTAAAAATCTCGGCCAATAATTCGTTACTTTTTTCATTATTGCGCCAAGTTATTATTACCACTTTACAGTTCTAAAGTGTCAACTACCCAGCATTATTGATGCCACTTCGTTAAAGGCTATTCCATCTTTTTTATTATACATTTAATTAATGTTTAAGTAAAGTTTTCTTATACACTTTATGTCTGCCTTCTCTATATAAGGAGGCTCTGTCATTTGTATCGGTGTGCTTAATTTTTCTCCTTTTCTTCTCTCTTGTACTCTGGTGTGCTTTCTTCTCTGTAAGCTTCTGTTGTTCTACATTCGTGTAAGTAACACTATTTTAGTAGTAGTTTTTATATTTTTATATCATGGTTAAAGTGGTATCCGTGGGTTCTTTTTGAAAGATATTTGAAACAACTCTTTCCAGATGAAATCTCTCTCTCGAGAAATTTATGAGAAAATCTTAACACAATTAAAGTGTGTTGAGATTTCTCATATTCGTGATCAAACAAACCATATGATTATGTACAAGAAAATGTGTTGTACATAAAATTTTGCATCAAAGTGAATGGGGGTTAACTCTGTTTATTGATATCACTTTATAGCTCTAAAGTGTCCAAATTAATTACAAGTCTAGGTTTTTCTCTTTCATTTTCTGCAGTATTCATAACATAAAATGCAATACAGCTCCAAGGAGAATATGATAGAGAGAATTGCCATCATAAGAGTTACTTGTGAAGTTCATGGATTCTTCAAAGAGTAAACCTTGAGGCGTTGGATATTTATAGTAGTGCTTATCCAGGTTCTTTTTGGGATAGGTCAATTTTTGTATATCAAGAGGTGCTCGATTTGAAGATTTACTCTTTGAAAAGTCCACGAATTTCACAAATAACTCTTATGATGGCATCAATTTGCAATCAATTTATAGTCAATTTGCGATCAATTGCTTTTTATATTTATATTTATATATTTTTTATTTCACTTTTTATATTATTTAAATTTAATATAAACAAATTAATAATTAGTCAAAAAAACTCAAAATATTTAAAATTTATTCTAAGCATTTTCAAAATAATATATATATATTTGAAACAAAAAAATAAATTTTTTTTTAAAATATAGCAAATAAATACACTTTTTCAAAAATAAAAAAAAAATCTAATAAAATTGATTCCAAATAAGCCTAAAATATTTGGACTTTGGGTCAATGTATTTATAAAAAAATCATTTATGAATTGACCATCCAATCGATTCTATATAGGTTCTAAATCATTTCTGCATAGAATAGGAGATTGAACCAATGAATTGGATCGATATTTATAAAACTTCGACTCTAATATTAATCAAATTTGAACTTTTGAAGTTTAATAAAATGTCTAGAAATAAAATATTTAGATTAAAATTAAAAAAAATTTAACTTTTTATTTTTAAAATTTTGAATTTAGAATTATATTTAAAATATTTTAAAATAAAAGATCTCAAAATTAAAATATTATATATAAAATTAATAAAATCTTATTGTTGTATTATTTAAATTTTATTAAATTAATTTTATTATTTATTGATTTACTTAATTTAATTCTAATTGAATTTGTTGATTCTATGTTTTTCTTTTCTATTTTAATATTTGATTCTTAAATTAATAATTATGATTTTATAATTTTTAATGTAAAAAATTATAAAATACAAGAAATTGCACATGTCTCTGCTAGATCACTTCAATTATTGAAGTTATCTTTAAGGAAAGATAAGTTTACTCACCTCCACGACTTTATTCTTATCTAATTTATGCCCATGACAATAATTTATAAAAACTGCTCGCTGTTGTTATATTAATTTTCTAAAGCAATTTCTTTGAGAGCAAGTTACACTTTTAAGAATGCGGTCAATTTTTGAGTCACCGATGTGATGAAATCTTAGTTGGGCTCCAAGCTATTCTTTTAACATATTAAAATTAATATAAAAATATATAATAACTAAAATCTATTCAATAATTCAATAATTTTTGAATCAGCAATGTGATATGACAATACTTTATTCTCTTGAATTAATTATGATTTATTAGCGAAGTGGAGTAAGTGAGAAGTAAGAAAATAACATTTTATTAATTAAAAAAGCGATCCTATTTCACAATCTTTTAAATCTCCTCTCTCTCTCTCAAGAGGTTATTTGGTTGGACATTTTGAAAGTAAATATATTTTTAGAATTCCAAATAAATTCAATATAGTTTATTATATATATATATATATAGTGGTGGATCTGTCTAATTTTTTTTTTCTTTCTTAAAAAATATTTTTTTACATTTTGCCCATCTTTAATTTGTATTTAATATAATCAACTCCTCTTCAAAAAAATCAATTTAACTCATTACTCTTAAATGACTTTTTAATTAATTAAAACAAAAATTCATACGTTTAATGATCTTATTCACTTATATTTTTTCTTATAAATTTAGTGATATTATTTTACTAATTATTTATATTTTTTTTCAAAATATTAATTTTAAATACTATTTATTTATTATATTATTTAATTATTTAAAATTTTGCCCACCGAGTTAGTTCCCTATATATATATATATATATATATATATATATATATATATATATAATTTTATATATTTAAATTTCTTATATGCAACTTTTTAATAAAAATACAAGACAAAATTGATCCTAAACAAGCACTTTTATAACAACTAAATTTAGTTTTATTTATATTAATCTTATTTTTTCACTCTACTCCTCCAACTACAAACATGGCAAACGATGGTGTTCAATCTTATTTATCATTGGCGAGATATCTTGAACTAATTTTTTATCCAATGAATTCAATTGATTGGATTCATTTTAAAATTTATGTTATTTGGATTGATGATTCACATAAACTAGTTAATTTACTTTAGGTTTTCTCACCTCAAGCATCATCCCCTTCTTCATTCTTTAAAAGTCTTTTCAACCTACTTAAAGATGCAAATTTAAGCCGGATTCCATTGTTTGGTTTGGTTTTTAGCAATTTTCTAGCTTTGGTTGGTTCGAAGAAATATTCTATTTGAACTGCCAATAAATCATTATAAAATTTATCCACTTTTAGCTAATTGTTCATTTTGCAATGGTTATATTATGTCAGACCTATGATTGAATCTCCATGAATGGTGTTGCTAACCTTTTTCTTATATATGGTAAGATTTGTCATTATGGCATCGACTGACTAAATTGATGTCAGCATCGAAGTTAACAGCTGAATATGTGGGCCAAAACAATAGAAGAGAGCTGGTCTTCTCCTACTTGCCCTAGGTTTCTTTTGCAGGTTTTAGTTCCGTCGGTGCCAAAGCTTCCCTTTCCCTAGTTTTAGTGGACTGGAGACTGACAATACCATGGCCATTGGAGGGAGGCACAAAGATTCTGCTTTCTTTGAGGCTTGAAAGAGGCTTTTTGGATGCGTCTTGTTTCGGGTGAGTAATGCAGTTCTTTTACATCTGAACATAGCTAAGGGAGAAATTATTAAGTGTGGAGTTTGCATGTAATTGTACATCCGGATCACAATATCATAACATTTTTTGACGCTCATTCAATATATAATTGTTATAATTGTTATGTATTGACTATGAATTGTTAGAAAGTATCCGCTAAATAGAGTCTATCCTTTGGAACTGATGAACCACCTCGGGGTTGCGTCAGCACTTCTCTCACTTGTTGTTCAACCATGAGTTTAATATCTTTTTTTTGTATGTAAGTATTGTCCACTACCTTCCTATAGAAGATAGTACTACCCTGCTCTATAGCAGGTGAACTCTTGGGTTGATCCGAGACATGCAATAACTCAAATTGCCCGGTCTCCACAATAACTCGAGCTTTTAGGATATTGTTTAAGCTTAAACTTATTTTAAAAAAATTTTGTTCACGGCTCGAGTTTCTTGATGAGCTTAGTTTAAATTGGGATAATCAAACTTGTTAACGATCAGCTCATTTATTAAAATAAACAAATTTTAATCAAACCTTAATTAAATATAATAAATCATGATTAAACCAATAATGAGATTGGAACAAACACAAGATTTATAAAGATAGCAAAAATCGATGTCTCCAAAATTCAGATTGGTAGGATTTTATTTAAATCTTGCTTAAATGCTGCCTATTGTACGACACCAAATAAATAGGATTTAACTCATATAGGACTAAGTAAATCCATATTAACTAAATCTGGAGATGACTAAAATTTGAAAACTATCAAACATAACAACAGTTAAATCTCACTGAGGATTAACAAATCATAGATTTAACCATTAATGAGGTTAAAACTAAGTTTATCAAAATAGCAGGCTTTAAAATCTCCAAAATACTGATCAGAAGAATTTAACCTAAATCTTGCACAAATCCTGCCTAAAAAGGAAAAGTACTATTTTCATAAATATCAAAGTTTAGATGTTAGATATGTAAATGCTTAAGAATTGTGTGCTATGTTGTGCATTACTCTATTTCTGATTGAAATTCAAGTTCCTAGTTTCAGCTACAAGCACAAACCCAAGCTATAATGCTTAAATAAATGGATATTTTGTTATATTCCAATCTGAAAAATGTCTTTTCAAAAACAAACAAAAAAAAAGGATGAACCAAAAGCCAGAAAACTCCATTATCTGAGGGTGTGGAGCTCAAAATATACTTATCACATCAAAAAGAAAATCAAAATACTGATTAGATAATATCTAACATCAATAAACTTACAATGTAGAGATATCGATTAGAAGAACTTGCTTTTTGCCGAGCCTCTGTAAATGGTAATTTATGGTTCTTGCTGGATTCTTAGGCTTGCCACTCTGCAAAACAACAAATTGAATTTGTCCATTGATTTTATTTTTAATAGTGATTAAATTAGATCTTGCCTAATTCCCAATATAACAATTATGGCATAATTTCAGAATTAAAAAGTAAATTAAAAAAATGTACGCTGTGATAGAACAGATTGAGAACCTGAGATTCTACACAAGCAACCAATAGGTCTTTTTGTCGGACACAATGGTCGTCATTATTTTTGTTCAGAGATAAACAACTGAGGAATTGAACCATCTCCTTCATGCAGGGTTTCCCAACAGCGCCAAATTTTTTCGGATTGATGTACAAGCCTCCAGCCTTCCGCCCCATGGTTCAGGACTAGCCTGGTTATCTAAGAAGAAAAATAAAAAGCACTGCAGAAATAAAAGAAACGTATAATTATTAGTAAAATTAGAGGCTGCATGGCTCCTTTTTTTTCCATTAAAATCATGGATTTTAGTTGAATAAATGAATAGACAAATTTAAATATAAAAAAGTAGAGTGGACCGCACAGGATGGAGGCATAGAATCTATTTAAAGTATAGCTTTCGCATTATTTTGCTTTCAGATCATTGACAGACATTCATTTGGCTACTACTTTCTCGTTGCTTTTCAGACATTTATGCGATGGAAAGCTATTTATTTATGTGATAATTGTAAGAAAACTATTGTTCCATTTAAAAAATAAAATAAAATATCTATAATACCCATAATACCCATAATACCATTTAAAAATGCTATTTCATTGCAACGGTTTTACAACCACCTTTACAAAAAACTTGAATTATCAAGATCAGCCTTAAAGTCTAAAGGTTTTCGTTTGAGTAAATCTAAAAAAGAATATATGAAATATTATAGATCTAATGGCGGAGTGGTAATAATCGATGATCAAGTATTAAAAAGAGTGAATATTTTAGATATCTTAGGTCTATTGTTCAAAGTAATAGTGATATAGATGAGGATGATAGTACCATAATTTGTTGGATGGTTGAAGTAGAGGAATGCATCAGGTTTGTTGTGCGATAGAAAAGTATCACTTAGACTCAAAAGAAAATTTTTATAAAATGGTGGTTAGACCTGCAATGCTTTATGGCATAGAATGTTGGTCAGTAAAAAGAGTAGCATAAATTTAAGTTAAGGGTTGTAGAGATGAGGATGTTCGAGTGGATGAGTGGCTTTACACTTTAGAGGCAAAATGTATATGAAAAGATAGGAGTAGCTCAGTGATAGATAAGATTAGAGAGTTGCCTTAGATGGTTTGGCCATAAAATGACATATGTTTGATGACTTAATTAGGAGAGTAAATGTATTATATTTTATCTATGTTTAGAAAGAGATAAACCTAAAATAACTTGGTTATAAAGTATAAAATGACCTTATTTTATTAGGATTAAAGAGAATGTGACACTTAATAAGATACATTGGAGAAAAATATGATTCATGTACAATGAGTGGGAGGACTTCTTCTTGTTGCACTGCTTTAGTTAGTTGTATGTTAACTGTAGATTCTAAATTTAAGAGTACTTGAGATAGCAACATTGGTTGCATTAAGCACTAGATCCTAAGATGTCATATATCAAATTAATATTAAAATTTGAGATTGTACCAACATGTTAATCAAGAGGGACATAATGATTGGGTCAATCAATCAAAAAATATCATGGTGCAATTTAACCAAAATCAAGTAAAGATTTTAAATAACTACAATCTAACTATCACAAGGTTCAAAAATATATTCGCACTTAATAGATGTATATTGTTAGTAATTTTCTTTTGTAATTGGCATTCTTTTACTTTGTGACTTCTATCTTAATTCTTTTTACAACATATTCTATAATTGATGTTGTGTGTAATTAAAATTTGTTCAAGTTTGGCATAATCTGATTTGCTTCATTTTGCAGTGTGAATCCTAATGGTTGCATGGTTTTATTTCATTCTTATTTTTTCTTGTTGAATTTCATCTGTCAGATAGTTTTAAATTATTGTCCAGAATTAACTTGACTTTTATTTGTTTTGAGATTTGCATTAAAAGAGATTAAACTTTGCCTAAATTCTTGTGCATCTTATCCAATTTTGCATTACAAAACCTTAAACTCTATTGCAAAATACATCAAATTGTCAGCCATGGCAAAGGCAAATCATTGATAACATGACAAAGACAAGCACAAGGATCCCTTTCATTTAAGCATTTCAAAGAAATATCTCATCATCACAAGAACAGAAAAGAGTGAGATGTATCAATATTTATGTACCTCTTTCGCTATATTGTTATTTATGTGGAGTTCAAATTTCAAAAGGAAGCGCTTCATCTACCCACAAGGTCATAAAATAAGAATTACAAAAAAGAAAAAAAATTGGAATACACAGAGAAAAGTTCGACTCAAAATAATTTAAGACTTTGAAAGAGTCAAGAGAATTATGCAAAGAAGTATGAACTACTTTTTGGTTGGAGTGATTGAATGTAATGGAGCGATCAATGTTAAATTTCTTCAACATTGGCTCTTTGGGATAATGATTGGGACTTAGATAATAGTAGTCATCTAAGGGTTGTCTTAAATTTTAACAACAATTTGGTAGTTGTCCTAATGTTGCATTTGTAATTGTGCCCTAGGTTGGTTCTTAATGAATTGACCAAGATACCCCTATAGGATTAATTGTTCAAATTAGTCCTTACCCCAAAATTTATTAAACAAAGTTGAGATAAAAATTCCTTTTAAAAATTGTATTCCACTTTTCACATATATATAAAAAAAGACAAACATGTTTTTATAAAAAAAAATATGTTTCATTTTGATCTATAGAAGTGTATATGAATATTTAAGTATAATAGTAATTAATAATTAATTAATATCATAATTAAAAAATATTCAATATTTATTCTTATCTTATCCATGCACTCAGGGTAGAAAAGTCATGCTATTGGAATTGGGGTAACAGAGAAGGAAAAAAGGAATAGAAGAAGAATGAGAAGGAAAGAAGGAGAATAAATGACGAAGAAGATGACAAGAAGAAAAAGAAGAGAAGAAGATGAAAAGGGGAAGATTGGAAAATAAGATATGAATCTTTTTATTTTTTCTTTACAAATTAAGTTATATTTGAAGTTTAAAATTAGGTTTTCATATATCCCTTCAGGTCAAAGTTGATATTGAGTAGATAAGCACTGAGGCTTATATGAGGAGAAATTTTCTTAGGTTAAATTGAGTTAAAATTAAGAATTTAATTACATTGATTCTAAGATATGCACTAACGTCGATCAATCCACGTCGCGATAATTTAAACCTAATTCTACTAACTGCCGATTTGCTTAAACAACATCACGAAATTGATGTGATTTGATAATAAACACTTAAAATTGACACCCATATTCGGGTTTATGATAAATTAATATCGCGTAAAATAATATTAAATTATAATTAAAGAGAAAAATGCTAATCTTCTTAATTTATTAATCCTTACCAAACCCACCAATCCTCTAAATTAGTAATGCTATTTTGCAAGCAGAACTAATTAAAGCCCATTCCGACTCTAAATGAAACAAGGTTATCCCCTCGTTGACTCTGCCGGTTTGACTAATTGTTTTAGTGTATTTTACTTGAAATTTTTAATTTTGATGATACCTAAATAGTATATTTTAAAATTGAGTTTTAATTCTATCTCATTAAAGTTCTATTTTAGCCCCCTTTTTTTTTTTTTCTTTTCAAAAATAAAAGATAAATAATTTTTCAAAAAATATTTTAAAGCAACTTTTCATAAATCTAAAAATTTAGCCGAACGAAGCCTCATTCGGCTCTTCCCCTCTCTCGCGATCCCTCTCTCTCGTTCCTGCGGCTCTCGGCTGAAGTTTAGTGTGCGATTCTCCCTCTCCCTCTTGCTGCTCCTGGCCGAACCCACCCACAGCAGCTCCTTCTCCCTCTCGGCCGAGCTCCCCTGCAGCAGTTCCTTGCTCCTCTCTCGGTTCGAAGCACCGAACCCTAGCCGAGCAAACAGAGGACTCGATCCTTCCTAATTCCTCTTCCAACTGAAACCCCCAGGTTGTTTCGTTTCAATCTTAAGTTATATTTTGTTATGTGGGTTTCTCTTGAAGGAAATGCAGATTTCTGTTTCCCTCTTCCATTTGTGTTTTATGGTTGGATTTGTTTTCTGGGTTTGCAATAGCATGAAATTAAGGTGATTGGATTTATGCTACAAGCTTTCAGTTTGCTGTTTTCTCCTTCTAAGGTTGAGCCGAGGAGCTCATTCTCTTTGCTTCGGTTCCTCCTTTCCTTTCGTCCGTCTGTTCCTCTCCACTGGACGCACGAACTGAGGCTTTCTCCTCCTCCTGCTGTGTGATATGTTGGTTTTACGCTATAAGCTTGCACTTTGCTGAAATTAAGGTTAAGCCGAGGAGCCCATTATCTTTGCCTCGGTTCCTCCCTTTCTTTCGTCTGTTTGTTCCTCTCCACTGGACGCACGGGCTGATGCTTTCTCCTCCTCCTGCCGTGTGATATGTTGGTTTATCCGATGGTTCATGATCCAATCTCTGCTTGCAGAAAAATTCCAAAACTCTTTAGGTTTCTCTAAACTTTCTATTGCTGCTCCTAATGGGCAAGCTAAGTATTCTATTGCTCTTGTTCTCATAATATAGCTCCAAAAGGGAAGAGTTCAGATTTGCTGGACTTATTAAACATAGTGTGATTGTTTAATCTATGTGGAGTAAATTTCATATAATCATCATGTTAAAGGAAGAGGATGAGGGAAGGGTTGATTGACTTTGTGCTTGTTTTCTCTTTTGTTATCACTAAGTTAATTAGCCTTTGAAGTACAATCTGAAATGTGGCTTTGTGCAAGTTTGAAGCTTTCATTTTTGCCATTCAGTTTCATTAGAGATGCATATTGCCTAGTGCTTGTTCATAGTTTACTTACAAGCAATTGTCAAATCTTTATCTTGCATTAAAATGATTCTATGTTTGCTGTCCATGAGTATTTGGAGGCTGAAATCATGCAAGATATACTGTTTTATACCTTTTCTTGCTCTTGAATTATGAAAGCATGTTGTGATAATGAAATCCTAAACCCATTAGCTTATATAATGTCATCTTTAAAAGCTTACTTTGATCATTGATATGTAATGCTTGTTTCTTTCTCTTGATTTGGGGAAGAAGGAAAAGAGAGCAAAGATATTTGTATTACTCATGGGTTTAATCCTATGTTGATGTTGGCTTGAAATGATAAGGTGGGGTTGTGATTCCATGAGACTTCTCATTTCTATTTGGCTCTTCTCTACCATTTGGCAATGTCTAGGGAATGTATTAGCTAAATCATGTTATTATGCAAGCAAATATCTTTGTTGGATTGAAAATTCAGATTTATATCTAAATGAAGTTAATTGTTTCATCCTATGATTTGCAAAATCAAACATTATTTTCAAACAACTATCATGAGGCAAAGCATGATTTATATTTGCCTCTTCAATTGCTGAAACTTTTGTTACCTAAGGGAAAACCCATTGATTTTGCTTTTCTAAAGGGAATGCTTGCTGAAAATATTTTCCTCTAAGGGGGAATCAATCATTTTGTTATTTAATGGGTAAGATGCTTGCTGAAAATATTTTCATCTAAGGGGAAATCAGCTAATATGTTATTTGATGAGTATAAGGCTTGCTAAACTTTCTTATCTAAGGGAAAAATCAATTAGTTTGCTGTTTAATGAGATATGATGCTGTTCTCCTATGAATTTCATGCTTCTACTTTGCTTCAATTGATTTCCTATGAAGGGAATTATATATATATCATGCCTCTTTCATATGCAAGTTAAAATCTTTCAATTTCATGCTAAAATTTGAAAGTAAGGGAAGGATTTGAAGTGTTATGTGACATAGATCCTAGAACACATGGGAGTTTCTATATTTCTTTCACTTATATGCTGAAATCTAAAATTGAAAGGAAGGGTTACCTTACTTCATTGCATGACTAGTTGCTATTATGAAAGCCAAAATGTGAAGGAGATTCATTTTAAGATTAATTTCAGATTTTCATATATTTTCAGCAAATGTTCAATACACATATTGCTTAGAACTTACTTGCTCCAAATGCGCCAAAGAAATCTTTATTTAAGTATATATGCAAACATGTTCACAATGAATGTACTATTCTTTCGCAAGTTATGCTTATGATTTCTTGCAACAAATTTTTTCATTTTTTATTGTAATTGGCATTTCCATCTATATAAAGGGAATGCTATAAGAGGAATTTGGGAGAATTTTTCAGAGATTTTAAAAAAGGAGTTCAGCTGTGGAGAGGGAATGATCATGTTCGGCCTTGGATTTCCTCAACAATCTCCTATAAAACTATCTCTCCAAGATTTAAGAGGATTTCACTATAAGCCTTGTTAGTAAGATTTGATCAGTTATTTTCAACACCGTTTTCAATTTTGAATTCTAATGCTATGATACCCTTTGTAAGAACAAGAAGGATGTGATAAGAATACTTTTCAATGCTTCTTGATTAGAAACCCTTGATGAAATTAAGATTTTTCTACTTCAATTAGCCTTGTTCTTTCCTAATATTCAAGTCATTGAATAATGATTTTTCTCTTATAAGATTAGTACATTCATTTTTATCATGAATTTACTTTCTACGATTGAAGATAACAACCATTGATTTAATCATTGCAATATATTTGGACAACCATCTGCAATTTCAAGGCAATAATAATAATTGGGGAAGAAGCAATAGATCTACCCCATTATGCCCCTAAATAGTTCATGTGTAGCATAAAGATAAAGAGAGGGAAGGAAATAAATAAAATGAGATTTTCATTATAATTAAATTCAAAACTTGTTTTGTAGATTAGGACATCCTTGGATAATTATAGAATCCATATTCAAGGCTCAGAAAGGCTATGAAATGTTAAAAAAAAGAATTGGATTATCTAACTAGTAATAATTTACAAGGAAATTGTAATAATAAGAAATATTATATCATACTAACAACCTAGATTAACTTTCTCTAATTAAAACAAATCTAAGGAACCAATGACTAGTTGAATGATCAAAGAGACTTGAGTGCAAGAGTTATAGGAAATGATGGATAAGATGATAGATAGTTTCCTTCTCTTCAACTTTTTTCTATGATGTACTTTTACAATAGACAGAAGCGTATCACTAATAATTCAAGTTCTATTCTCGGCAACTTTCTCACTATTTTGCTTTTCAGACTATTATCACGAATTTGTTTTAAGACTTCTTTCTTTTTTCTTTTCATAAATTTTTATGATGGAAAGTTACTTTTTACAATTAGATTTACTACTATGTGGTAATTGTAAAAAAATTGTTATTTGAACTTTTATAAAAATATTTATAATAATCAAAACACCTTTTAAAAAATTATTTTTTTCACAACTTTAAAACCACCTTTATAAAAAGTTGCATTCACCGAAATAGATTCTCATAC
Organism: Cymbidium sinense; assembly: GCA_021442155.1. Lineage (NCBI taxonomy): Eukaryota > Viridiplantae > Streptophyta > Magnoliopsida > Asparagales > Orchidaceae > Cymbidium > Cymbidium sinense. The sequence goes on from CM038215.1 coordinate 102,958,754, forward strand.
TTTAGGAAAGACTTTAAAAAACCAAAATCCTTTAAACTGAAATTGACTTGTTTATGGTTGCTCTGAAGGCTTTTTGGTTATAAGTCTTGCGAAAAACTTAGAGTTAGATGATAAAAGGGATGGCTTGTTGTCCTTGTTCCTGTAGGTGACATAAACAGTGATTTTTTTTATTATTTTTTCATTGCATCCATTAAGTTTTATTCACAATATACGAAGTTAAATTCAAATACCCAACTAAATGTAAGGATCAACCAAATAATATCACTGAAAATTTAAGTGGCTAATTAATTTTTCAAATTATAGGTAATTAGTTTCTAAATACAAGGGTTGACCACTTCTTAAACCTTAAAATTCTAAGAAGCGTAAGAACAAAAAATTAAGCTAGGATTCATTCCTAAGGGGTTATTTGTTTTGAGGTATTAGGAGTGTGTGCATTTAGAATACATAGGTTTTGAAATTTTACTTTTGGTATGAAGTAGACAAATCAAAATATTGCCTTCAATAATATTATTTTTTTTGAATTTGGAATTCATCTAAACTGGGGCATCAATTTTGTTGTTTGGTCATGACCATCCTAGCATAGAAGCCATCAGAGTGACCTTGCAACCTTACCACTCCAATTCTCCGTCCCATTCTTACCAATCACATGATTTTGCAACCTTATCGACATTATGAGCTTTGCCAATCTACTAGACTCTGCAGACCTTGTAGACCAACTAGCCTTGCAACCTTAACGTCTTTGTGTTACTGGTGACCTATTGATACCACCAAACTTATTAATATCACCTCCATTATTGTGCCTTATATTCATTTTAAAAATTTTAAAAGAATGCATTAATACTAAATATATATTTAAAAGAATATATAAGTATAAAAAATAAAATTCATTTTACTTCCAATCAAACACAAAAAGTCTTGAATTTCTTTTACAACCAAGTAGACAACCTTGAGTATTTCAAATGTGGTGTATTTAATTTACACTTCAGTTGGAATACACGTAGTTTTTAAATACATGCATCTAGACTACTCCTAAATGGTTGAAGCTTCAACATATATCCACTCTTATGCCTAATCAAACAACCCCGAGTGGACCGACTTCCTCCTAGGGTTGTTACTAGCCTGCTCTAATTTAAGTGTTTAGACATGAATGGATCACTCTTAAACATTTGCTTTGCATAATTCTCTTGACTCTTTCAAAGTCTTAAATTATTTTGAGTCGAACTTTTCTGTGTATTCCATTTTTTTTCTTTTTTGTAATTCTTATTTTATGACCTTGTGGGTAGATGAAGCGCTTCCTTTGAAATTTGAACTCCACATAAATAACAATATAGCGAAAGAGGTGCATAAATATTGACACATCTCACTCTTTTCTATGGAAAAAATGTAGGATAAAAATTTAGATTGATTTTACATCCAATCAAATAAAAAATAATTTTTTAAAATTTATTTTGCAACCAACCAAACAATCTTATATATTCTAATTTCTTTGCATTTAAGTTGACATATATTTTGCACAGACATGTATTCCAATTAGTTGCAACTAAACAATATTTGAATGGGTTGAAGCACTAATAAATCCACTGTGGCCCAACCATTTAGCCTTGAGCGGATGGATTTTCCTCCTTTGATGAGCTACCCCTAGGTTGCTCACAGTTATGGGTTCATATTCACTTGGATAAACATTCCGGTGAAATGCCTTGCATAGGCTTCCTAACATTCGAGATTATATTAAGAGAAACTTTCTTTTAATATTCATAATTCCTATCAATTTTTTGTTGATGGGGTATTTGGGTTTTACTATGACTAGCATCATCTATTCTTGTGATGATGAGATATTTCTTTGAAATGCTTAAATGAAAGGGATCCTTGTGCTTGTCTTTGTCATGTTATCAATGATTTGCCTTTGCCATGGCTAACAATTTGATGTATTTTGCAATAGAGTTTAAGGTTTTTGTAATGCAAAAATCGGATAAGATGCAAAAGAATTTAGGCAAAGTTTAATCTCTTTTAATGCAAATCTCAAAACAAATAAAAGTCAAGTTAATTGCTGGACAATAATTTAAAACCATCTCGACAGGATGAAATTCAACAAGAAAAAATAAGAATGAAATAAAACCATGCAACCATTAGGATTCACACTGCAAAATGAAGCAAATCAGATTATGCCAAACTCGAACAAATTTTAATTACACACAACATCAATTATAGAATATGTTGAAAAAAGAATTAAGATAGAAGTCACAAAGTAAAAGAATGCCAATTACAAAAGAAAATTACTAACAATATACATCTATTAAGTGCAGGAATATATTTTTGAACCTTGTGATAGTTAGATTGTAGTTATTTAAAATCTTTACTTGATTTTGGTTAAATTGCACCATGCTATTTTGATTGATTGACCCAATCATTATGCCCTACTGATTAACATGTTGGTACAATCTCAAATTTTAATATTAATTTGATATATGACATCTTAGGATCTAGCTTTTTAATGCAACCAATGTTGCTATCTCAAGTACTCTTAAATTTAAAATCTACAGTTAACATACAACTAACTAAAACAGTGCAACAAGAAAAAGTCCTCCCACTACGTGGAGTCAGCTACATGAATCATTTTTCTCCAATGTATCTTATTAAGTGTCACATTTTCTTTTAATCCTAATAAAATAAGGTCATTTTTATACTTTATAATCAAGTTATTTTAGGTTTATCTCTTTCTAAACATAGGTAAAATATAATACATTTACTCTCCTAATTAAGTCATCAAACATATGACATTTTATGGCCAAACCATCTAAGGCAACTCTCTCTAATCTTATCTATCACTGGAGCTACTCGTATCTTTTCATATACATATTGATTACTCATTTTGCCTCTTAAGTGTAAAGCCACTCATCCACTCGAACATCCTTATCTCTACAACCCTTAACTTAAATTTATGCTACTCTTTTTACTGACCAGCATTCTACGCCATAAAGCTTTGCAGGTCTAACCACCATTTTATAAAAATTTTCTTTTGAGTCTAAGTGGTACTTTTCTATCGCACAACAAACCTGATGCATTCCTCTACTTCAACCATCCAACAAATTCTAGTACTATCATCCTCATCTATATCACTATTACTTTGAACAATAGACCTAAGATATCTAAAATATTCACTCTTTTTAATATTTTAATACTTAATGATCGATTATTACCACTCCGCCATCAGATCTATAACATTTCATAGATGGTTTTAGATTTACTCAAATGAAAACTTTAGACTCTAAGGCTGATCTTGATAATTCAAGTTTTTTGTAAAGGTGATTGTAAAACCGTTGCAATGAAATATCATTTTTAAATGGTATTATGGGTATTATAGATATTTTATTTTATTTTTTAAATCGAACAATAGTTTTCTTACAATTATCACATAAATAAATAGCTTTCATCGCATAAATGTCTGAAAAGCAACGAGAAAGTAGTAGCCAAATGAATGTCTGTCAATGGTCTGAAAGCAAAATAATGCGAAAGCTATACTTTAAATAGATTCTATGCCTCCATCCTGTGCGGTCCACTCTACTTTTTATATTTAAATTTGTCTATTCATTTATTCAATTAAAATCCATGATTTTAATGGAAAAAAAGGAGCCATGCAGCCTCTAATTTTACTAATAATTATACGTTTCTTTTATTTCTGCAGTGCTTTTTATTTTTCTGCTTAGATTACCAGGCTAGTCCTGAACCATGGGGCGGAAGGCTGGAGGCTTGTACATCAATCCGAAAAAATTTGGCGCTGTTGGGAAACCCTGCATGAAGGAGATGGTTCAATTCCTCAGTTGTTTATCTCTGAACAAAAACAATGACGACCATTGTGTCCGACAAAAAGAACTATTGGTTACTTGTGTAGAATCTCAGGTGCTCAATCTGTTCTATCACAGCGTACTTTTTTTTTAATTCACTTTTTAATTCTGAAATTATGCCATAATTCTTATATTGGGAATTAGGCAAGATCTAATTTAATCACTATTAAAAATAAAATCAACGGACAAATTCAATTTGTTGTTTTGCAGAGTGGCAAACCTAAGAATCCAGCAAGAACCATAAATTACCATTTACAGAGGCTCGGCAAAAGCAAGTTCTTCTAATCGATATCTCTACATTGTAAGTTTATTGATGTTAGGATATTATCTAATCAGAATTTGATTTTCTTTTGATGTGATGATTAGGACGTGATAAGTATATTTTGAGCTCCACACCCTCAGATAATGGAGTTTTCTGGCTTTTGGTTCATCCATTTTTTTTGTTTGTTTTTGAAAAGACATTTTTCAGATTGGAATATAACAAAATATCCATTTATTTAAGCATTATAGCTTGGGTTTGTGCTTGTAGCTGAAACTAGGAACTTGAATTTCAATCAGAAATAGAGTAATGCAAATATAGCACACAATTCTTAAGCATTTATATATCTAACATCTAAACTTTGATATTTACAAAAACAGCAGTTTTCCTTACAATAAGAAATTACATTTCACTTTAAAATATTCATGGTGGTGTTCTTTTGATGTAATATTAAAGATTAGAATGTTATTTATGTAAATATTGAAGTTTAGGTATTAGATATGTAAATATAGAAGAATTGTGTGTTATGTATGTAAATTATATTTATCAAATTACATCCTCATGGCATGACTGATGGGTTTTGTTTAATTTTAAGATGGAATTAGAACAGATTCTTGCTTCAATTCTGATAACATTTTGGAATCTCCTTTATATAATCTCTCTCTACTGCCATAGCATCACTCAATCAATTGCATTAGAAAAATGGATATTTATTTTTTGAGTCTGCTTCACATAGTTTTACTCTGCAGCAACTTCATAGTTCATATATATATATATATATATATATATATATATATATATATATATATATATATATATATATATATATGTATTTGCTGTGCATTTCACACATTTAGGGGCTGTTTCGTATCCTTTTTAGGCAGGATTTGTGCAAGATTTAGGTTAAATTCTTCCGATCAGTATTTTGGAGATTTTAAAGCCTGCTATTTTGATAAACTTAGTTTTAACCTCATTAATGGTTAAATCTATGATTTTAAGTTGGAATTAGAACAGATTCTTGCTTCAAATCTGAATTTTGGAGACATCGATTTTTGCTATCTTTATAAATCTTGTGTATGTTCCAATCTCATTATTGGTTTAATCATGATTTATTATATTTAATTAAGGTTTGATTAAAATTTGTTTATTTTAATAAATGAGCTGATCGTTAACAAGTTTGATTATCCCAATTTAAACTAAGCTCATCAAGAAACTCGAGCCGTGAACAAATTTTTTTTAAAATGAGTTTAAGCTTAAACGCTATCCTAAATGCTCGAGTTATTGTGGAGATTGGGCAACTTGAGTTATTGCATATTTTGGATCAATCAAAGAGTTCACCTCCTATAGAGGAGGGTAGTATTATTTTTTATAGGAAGGTAGTGGATAATACCTCCATATAAAAAAAAAGATATTAAATTCATGGTTGATCAGTTTTAAAGGGTAGATTTTACTTAGCGGAATTTGATGATATCTAATATCCAAGAAGTCCTCCTTCTTTCAAAGCTCGATTTACGTAAGAATGCTCGCCAATGATAAATAAGATTGAACACCATCGTTTGTTATGTTTGTAGTTGGCAGATTAGAGTGAAAAAATAGGATTAATATAAATAAAATTAAAATTAGTTGTTATAAAAGGGCTTGTTTAGGATCAATTTTGTCTTGTAATTTTATTTTAAAAAAAATATATTATTTTTAAAAATATTTAAAATAATTTCTGAATGTTTTTAAATATTTTAAGAAATAATTATCAATATCAAATATATTTTATTTAAAATTTAAATAATAAATAGAAAACATAAAGGGGCTATTTGGGATCAATTTTATTTTTTTTATTTTTTGTTTTGATTTAAAATAAAATATATTTAGTGGTGGTAGTTGTTTTTAAAAAATTTTAAAAGTTAATTTGAGTATTTTTAAAATAATGTTATTTATTTTTAAAAATCAAAATAAAATTAATTTTAAACAGGCACTAAATAAGCATATGTTAAAAATAATACAAAAATAAAAAAATAATAAATAAAAATAATTTTAAACAGGCACTAAATAAGCATATGCCTTTTTTTTATCTTCATTCGCTTCAAAGAAGGTTATAAGGTTAGAAAAATAAATAAGTTGCAAATGTGTCACAGGATTGAACCTTAAACAAAGCAGCATTTTTTTTCTTATATTTTGATGTAGATTTAGGGTTCAACATTTAGTTTAAAATTAAATATCATTAATCAATATAGGATTAGTTAAATATACAATACAGGTAATTAGTGTTAGTTTGTGTTGGCATATTCATCCACTAATATTTTATAAGGAAAGCAAAATTTTTCAAAATGCAAAATTGTCAAGTTTGGCTGCACGATTGCAAATTCGAAGTCCATATGAACTACCGATTGTTTGTTGGGGTTAGATTTTTAACGTTATTCACTTATAGTAAAACCATATTGGGGATTAGGATTCTTTTTTTATTAAATCAAAATTAGGTGGGGTTTTTTTTATAATCAAAGTTTTGAGAGATAGTTTTATTAGGATTGGATTTATAATTTATTTATTTTAATAAATGAGTCCATTAAGGAATCAAATTAGAATTTTTGGACCTAAACCACTAAGTGTTTGAGCCAACAAATATTAGGGTTTGATTTTAAGATTATTTCAAAAAGTTTTCAACTAACTTGTGAATGATACTCTATGATTTGACAAAATGAATATGATGGCACTAAGAATGTTTAGATCTTGAGTCCAAATAAGATTTTAATCAATAAACATCTTAAAAGTCATTTGTGAGCATAATTTTTTTTAAATGTTACGTATTTATAACTAAATTAAACCTCTCAATAAGATAAATTCAACTAAATCAGGGTTGATTAATTTTGATTTCATTTGGACATTGAAATGTTTAAAAATGTCAAATGATTAAATTTATTTTTTATAATCATTCAATCAAAATAAAAAATAAAAATTTATTAATATTAAAATGATAAGGTCTTTTAAAACTCTATCTAGTTCACATATTCAAGTTTAATTTTGGTCATTTTTGTTCAAAAGTAAATTTAATACTAGATCAAATTAGCTAGAGAATTTATTCGCTATTAAATTTGTCAAAAAAGATTGGTCAAATTTGATTTTAATATCATAACTGATTAATGTGAATTCATGAAAAAAAAATATTATTTTTCTATTTCTATTTGGAACATATTTGCTTTTGAATTATATAAGGAGATTATCATATCTATCACTCAATTTTTTATTCTATACATCGACACCTAAAAGCAATATTTTGAAAATCTTATCATAAATTACATTGTAAGAAAGAGAAGTTCAGGACTCAATGCTTCAACCTAAATTAAGATAGAGATTTACTTAGATGATATAATAAATATTAAAATTATATAAATATAATTAAATGGTTGTAATATTAATATAATAATGATATTTTTAATTTAAAATTATAATATTTTAAATTCTTAAATATTTTAAATATAAGCCCTAAATAAAACTCTAGGACATATTATTTAAATTATTTTATCTATTTTATTTTTAACAATATCTTAAAAGTATAAAGCCAAATTTTGAGTAATTTTAAAACCAATCGGTTCTTTAAAAACCAATCAAGTTCATCGATTCAATCTCGTATGCTATGCAGAGGCAATTTTAGGATTGAAATAAACCTATCAAAGGACCAGCTCATGATCGAACTCGTCAATCCTGTCAAAGGTCCTAATAGTTTCACCTCCAAAATTTTCAAAAATAATTACATTAAGTGCTTTTCTTTAATTAAAGCTTTAAATATACTTTTTTTTTTCTTAACATCTAAGGTACCAACTAGAGTCAGCCAAGTTTGACTTAGAATGAGCCAAACTAATTAAAATTAAGTACTATTAAATTCTTCCAAATTGCTATGAGATGCATACTTTGCACTAAATTATCTTTTATTATGAATTTTTAGTTCATTATTTAAATAATAATAGTAATAGTATGAAAAAGAATAATAATAATAATAATACAAAAAATAATCATAATTTGACTCTAGTATGTAAAAATATTGTGCTAGGTTACTTTGTTATTAGGTTATTAAAGATTAATGTGCTATAATTCATTGATATAAACACAACATATGCATATTATTGAAAATATAAGCATAAATATGCATTAAATATGATATTATAAAAGTATATTATATATATTAATAGAATATTGAGGTAATTTATTTTATTAATAGAATATTATTTTTTTCTTCTCACTTACTCATCTTAGCAAATAAATCAGAATTAATTCAAAAAATAAATTATTATCACAGGCATTGATGAGGATAAAATTATGAGGGTGAATAAACTTAATATATAATATTTTAATTTTGAGATATTTTGGTATTGAATATTTTAAATATAATTCTAAATTAAAATTTTGGGGCATAAAATTAAATATTTTTTTATACATTTGATCAAATTATTCACTTATAGTAAAACCATATTGGGGATTAGGATTCTTTTTTTATTAAATCAAAATTAGGTGGGGTTTTTTTTATAATCAAAGTTTTGAGAGATAGTTTTATTAGGATTGGATTTATAATTTATTTATTTTAATAAATGAGTCCATTAAGGAATCAAATTAGAATTTTTGGACCTAAACCACTAAGTGTTTGAGCCAACAAATATTAGGGTTTGATTTTAAGATTATTTCAAAAAAGTTTTCAACTAACTTGTGAATGATACTCTATGATTTGACAAAATGAATATGATGGCACTAAGAATGTTTAGATCTTGAGTCCAAATAAGATTTTAATCAATAAACATCTTAAAAGTCATTTGTGAGCATAATTTTTTTTAAATGTTTATTTATAACTAAATTAAACCTCTCAATAAGATAAATTCAACTAAATCAGGGTTGATTAATTTTGATTTCATTTGGACATTGAAATGTTTAAAAATGTCAAATGATTAAATTTATTTTTATAATCATTCAATCAAAATAAAAAATAAAAATTTATTAATATTAAAATGATAAGGTCTTTAAAACTCTATCTAGTTCACATATTCAAGTTTAATTTTGGTCATTTTTGTTCAAAAGTAAATTTAATACTAGATCAAATTAGCTAGAGAATTTATTCGCTATTAAATTTGTCGAAAAGATTGGTCAAATTTGATTTTTAATATCATAACTGATTAATGTGAATTCATGAAAAAAAAATATTATTTTTCTATTTCTATTTGGAACATATTTGCTTTTGAATTATATAAGGAGATTATCATATCTATCACTCAATTTTTATTCTATACATCGACACCTAAAAGCAATATTTTGAAAATCTTATCATAAATTACATTGTAAGAAAGAGAAGTTCAGGACTCAATGCTTCAACCTAAATTAAGATAGAGATTTACTTAGATGATATAATAAATATTAAAATTATATAAATATAATTAAATGGTTGTAATATTAATATAATAATGATATTTTAATTTAAAATTATAATATTTTAAATTCTTAAATATTTTAAATATAAGCCCTAAATAAAACTCTAGGACATATTATTTAAATTATTTTATCTATTTTATTTTTAACAATATCTTAAAAGTATAAAGCCAAATTTTGAGTAATTTTAAAACCAATCGGTTCTTTAAAAACCAATCAAGTTCATCGATTCAATCTCGTATGCTATGCAGAGGCAATTTTAGGATTGAAATAAACCTATCAAAGGACCAGCTCATGATCGAACTCGTCAATCCTGTCAAAGGTCCTAATAGTTTCACCTCCAAAATTTTCAAAAATAATTACATTAAGTGCTTTTCTTTAATTAAAGCTTTAAATATACTTTTTTTTTCTTAACATCTAAGGTACCAACTAGAGTCAGCCAAGTTTGACTTAGAATGAGCCAAACTAATTAAAATTAAGTACTATTAAATTCTTCCAAATTGCTATGAGATGCATACTTTGCACTAAATTATCTTTTATTATGAATTTTTAGTTCATTATTTAAATAATAATAGTAATAGTATGAAAAAGAATAATAATACAAAAATAATCATAATTTGACTCTAGTATGTAAAAATATTGTGCTAGGTTACTTTGTTATTAGGTTATTAAAGATTAATGTGCTATAATTCATTGATATAAACACAACATATGCATATTATTGAAAATATAAGCATAAATATGCATTAAATATGATATTGTAAAAGTATATTATATATATATATTAATAGAATATTGAGGTAATTTATTTTATTAATAGAATATTATTTTTTTCTTCTCACTTACTAGTCTTAGTAAATAAATCAGAATTAATTCAAAAAATAAATTATTATCACAGGCATTGATGAGGATAAAATTATGAGGGTGAATAAACTTAATATATAATATTTTAATTTTGAGATATTTTGGTATTGAATATTTTAAATATAATTCTAAATTAAAATTTTGGGGCATAAAATTAAATATTTTTTTATACATTTGATCAAATTAAAAAAAAATTCTTTTTGAGTGTTGAATTTTAGTCAACACATAGAAACATAGTATGTCTACAGTTCGGTTTAACTTAGAATGAGCAAAATTAATTAAAATTAGGCATCAATTAAATACTCTTAAATTTTAGAATTTATTTTTCACTTTATAATTTTTTTCTCACCATTAAAAATGATAATAGTAATATATAAGAAGACAATATTCATAATTTATTCTAGACGCGTAATAATGAACCCATTAAAACTTATCTCTCTTTCAAGAAATTAAATATTGGCATGCAATGATACATAAATATTAAAGACAAAATACATCTATTATACACTCATTGAACGCAATATTAAAATATTATATCTTAAAAAATAAAAGAATTATAAAATAATTACACAACTTAAATAAATATAAATGAATTAAACAATTATAAATTCATTTTAATTTCATTAGAAAATTTAATTCATTAATAAATTACTTAATTCATCAATTTATTTAATATATTTTGGAAAATTGGAGTACTAAAAATATTTGCAAGTAAATATATCTAGTGGTATCAAAATAATTTCATTAAATTTCATCAAATAACATAAAGATTAAGCACCACAAACATTAAAAAAAAACTCAAGATTTACATGCATGTCACACAATTCATATGCATTTACGTATCTAAGAATTAAAATTTAACACTTTACGTACACATGAAAAATTTTATAATATTTGAGTGTTAAGCATGTAAATGTTAAAATTTGCATATAGGAAATTTAAATATATAAAAAATATATATATATATATATATATATATATATATATATATATATATATATATATATATATATATATATAACTAACTCGGTGGGCAAAATTTTAAATAGTTAAATAATATAATAAATAAATAGTATTTAACATTAATATTTTGAAAAAAAAATATAAATAATTAGTAAAATAATATCACTAAATTTATAAGAAAAAATATAAGTGAATAAGATCATTAAACGTAAGAATTTTTATTTTAATTAATTAAAAAGTCATTTAAGAGTAATGATGATTATACAAATTAAAGATGGGCAAAATGTAAAATATATATATATATATATTTTAAAAATAAATTAGATCCACCACTATATATATATATAATAAACTATATTAAATTTATTTGGAATTCTAAAAATATATTTATTTTCAAAATGTCCAACCAAATAACCTCTTGAGAGAGAGAGAGAGGAGATCTAAAAGATTGTAAAATAGGATAACTTTTTTAATTAATAAAATGTTATTTTCTTCCTTCTCACTTACTCAACTTCCTAATAAATCATAATTAATTAAGTAGAATAAAGTAGTATTATCATATCACATCGCTGATTCAAAAATTATTGAATTATTGAATAGATTTTAGTTATTATATATTTTTATATTAATTTTAATATGTTAAAAGAATAGCTTGGAGCCCAACTAAGATTTCATCACATCGCTAATTCAAAAATTAACCGCATTCTTAAAAGTGTAACTTGCTCTCAAAGAAATTGCTTTAGAAACTTAATATAACAACTACGAGCAATTTTTATAAAGTATTGTCATGGGAATAGATTAGATGAGAATAAAATCATAGAGGTGAGTAAACTTATCTTTCCTTAAAGACAACTTCAATAAATTATTGTCTAATTTCTTGTATTTTATAATTTTTCAAATTAAAAATTATAAAATCACAATACTTGAAGGATAACACAGCTCTTCCAAAATTTCTCACTATGTGATCTCACAGAGGTATGTGTAATTTCTTGTATTTTATAATTTTCACATTAAAATTATAAAATCATAATTATGATTTTAAAATCAAATATAAAATAGAAAAGAAAAACATAGAATCAACAAATTCAATCAGAATTAAATTAAGTAAATCAATAAATAATAAAATTAATTTAATAAAATTTCAATAATACAACAATAATATTTTATTAATTTTATATAGAATATTTTAATTTTGAGATCGTTTATTTTAAAATATTTTAAATATAATTCTAAATTCAAAATTTTAAAAATAAAAATTCAATTATTTTTTTATTTTAATCTAAATATTTTATTTCTAGACATTTTATTAAAATTCAAAAGTTCAAATTTGATTAATATTAGAGGCGCCAAATTTTATAAATATCGATCCAATTCATTAGTTCAATCTCATATTCTATGCAGAAATAATTTTGAACCTATATAGAATCGATTGGATGGTCAATTAACAAATGATTTTTTTATAAATACTTTGACCCAAAGTCCAAATATTTTAGGCTTATTTGGAATCAATTTTATTAGATTTTTTTTTTCTATTTTTGAAAAAGTGTATTTATTTGCTATATTTTTAAAATATTTTTATTTTTTTATTTCAAATGTATATATTATTTTGAAAATGCTTAGAATAAATTTTAAATATTTTTGAGTTTTTTTAAATAATTATTAATTTGTTTATATTAAATTTAAATAATATAAAAAGTGAAATAAAAAAATATATAAATATAAATATAAAAGCAATTGAACGCAAATTGACTATAAATTGATCGCAAATTGATGTCATCATAAGAGTTATATGCGAAATTCATTGACTCTTCAAAGAGTAAATCTTCAAATCCAGCACCTCTTGATATACAAAAATTGACCTATCCGAAAAAGAACCTGGATAAGCACTACTATAAACGTCCAACACCTTAAGATTTACACTTTGAAGAATCCACGAACTTCACAAGTAACTCTTATGATGGCAATTCTCTCTATCCTATTCTCCTTAGAGCTGCATTGCATTTTATGTTATGAATACTGCAAAAAATGAAAGAGGAAAACCTAGACTTCTAATTAATTTGGGCACTTTAGAGCTGTAAAGTGATATCAATAAACGGGGCTAACCCCCATTCACTTTGATGCAAAATTTTATGTACAACGCATTTGCTGTACAGAATCTTATGGTTCGTTTGATCACGAATATGAGAAATCTCAACACACTTTAATTGTGTTAAGATTTTCTCATAAATTTCTCGAGAGAGATTGATTTCATACGGGAAAGAGTTATTTCTCAAATATCTTTCAAAAAGGACCCACAGATACCACTTTAACCATGATATAAAAAATATAAAAACTACTACTAAAATAGAGTTACTTACACGAATGTAGAACAACAGAAGCTTATAAAGAAGAAAGCACACCAGTACAGGAAAGAAGAAAAGGAGAAAAACTAAGCACACCGATACAAATGACAGAGCCTCCTTATATAGAGGAGGAAACATAAAGTGCATAAGAAAACTTTACTTAAACATTAATTAAATGTATAATAAAAAAGATGGAATAGCCTTTAACGAAGTGGCATCAATAATGTTGGGTAGTGAACACTTTAGAGCTGTAAAGTGGTACCAATAATGCTTGGCAGCAATAATGAAAAAAGTAACTGAATTATTGGCCTAGATTCTTGGTAGTGCTCCAAAAAAATAGAACTCACTAATTTTTGCCAGTGAATTCAATGTTGACATCGTCCGAAGATTTGCCATTATCGCAAATGTAGATTGGGTGATTGAACACTTTTATGAGTTGGGCTTCGTAGATTTTTCGTAGACGATCCTTATGTTAGATTTCGTCTTCATGAGGGTATCTTCTTCGATACTATCGAGAACTTCTTCGATAGTTCAAATCGTATTTTTAGGAATTGTTAATTCCATATGAGATTTGATAATGGATCGAATCTGTTTGAACTTGTCCTCAATACTGATCTGGTTCCACCATTTAAGTATAAATTGTCTCTGGAGGACCAATTGATTTAAGGGGTCCTATCCCAGCGTAATATTCCAAGTCCAGATCCAATGGATTTGGTAGTCCGTAAAGAAATGCGCAAGATTTTGTCCTTGAATCATTTTGCGAGAATTAATTTCCCTCATTTTAGGAGCGGCCTCCATCCACTCATTAAAGGCTTCTTTGATTAGTGCAGTAGTATTGAGCTCTCCAAAGTAGTTCCACAAAAAAAAAAGCGGAGGATCTTTACTAATAATATCTTTGTTCATGATAAAAAATCCAAGAATGTCTTTTCTTATCATTGATAAGAAGAAAACTTTATCATTAACATAACACCAATAATTTACATCAATCTTATGTTGTAAATTAGTTGATAAAAATAGTTTTTTTCTTGGAATCACTTTGATGTAATTTTATATACAACGCATTTGTTGTACAGAATCATATGGTTCGTTTGATCACGAACATAAGAAATCTCAACACACTTTAATTGTATTATGATTTTCTAGTAAGTTTCTCGAGAGAGATTGATTTCATACGGGAAAGGGTTGTTTGCCAAATATCTTTCAAAACGGGCTCATGGATTATTGATAGAATAATCTGAGGGGTTTATTTCAATGATATTCTGTTTAATTTTTTGAAAAATAAAATTCAGCAATGACATATCGAGTGATGCTTTTGATGATTCATCATTTTCAACCGTAGTTGACGAAGTGTCATACAGATATGTTTTTAAGTCAATCATGTCAACCAAAGAGTTGGTTGGATCTTTTCCATTGCCTCTACCATTAACACGGCCTCTACCCCCTCAAAAAGAGGGGCCACCTCAGTTAGGAGGGGCCATCCTCCTATGAGGGGTGATTCATTCCAGATCGTCCCTACAAAATTCTCGGGTTAGGAAATCAGAAAGAGAATTTTCAGAACACTTAATAAATTCAATAGTGAAATCAAAGCAGAAAATGGCTTGAGGCAAAATTTATTTAGAAACTAAATTTTTGACGTCTTAATCAATTATGTATTTGACAGAAGAGCAGTAAATACAAAAAAGAAAACGTTGATTAAGTAAATCATCTTGAAATTTGGAAATATACTTTATCACAAAAAATATTTTTTGTTTAATGATGAAATAATTTTATTGAGTGGGGGTCCATCTACCCGAAGCAAAGCGAATCATTCCTCTTTAGAATTATTTTGCTGTTTTAATATGCCCTCATAACCAAATTTAGAGGCATCGGTTTCAACAATTTTGAAATTCTGTAAGTTAATGAAAGTTTCTTAACTCTTTCCATAATTTTGAGGGCGAATGCAAATCGGACCATGGTGGTAGTGATTTTTTAATCGGTCAAAAGAGCATCTTGTGCCAAATTCGATAGAAATCATTCATGGTTTAAGGCTCTAAGAATCTTTGTAGCTGAGTTTTATCATGGATAATGTTAAAAAATTTATCCACAAAATCAATGCTTTTATTAATTGGAATAATAGAGGCATTAAAGATGTTGTGCCCCAAAATCAATTTATATTTGAAGTAATTTGATTTTGGGTGGATAGAACAATACCATTTTTCTAAATGAGTCATTTAAGGGTTTTTAAATGATTAAAATGCTTATCAATCGAGTTAGAAAAAAAAAGTATCATCAATATAAATAATAATATATTTAAAGTAATCTTCAAATATATTATTCATGATATGTTGGAATTCAGATTGAGCATTTTTGAGACCAAATGACATTTTCATAATGTCCAAATAAAGATAAAGATTTTTATAGCGATCGAATTAATTAATTAGATCTAATAGCTAGATTTCAAATCAAATTTAGTGAAGATTTTCTTCTTTCTCACTTACTCCACTTCGCTAATAAATCATAATTAATTTAGGAGAATAAAGTATTGTCATATCACATCACTAATTCAAAAATTATTGAATTATTGAATAGATTTTAATTATTATATATTTTTATATTAATTTTAATAAGTTAAAAGAATAGCTTGGAGCCCAACTAAGATTTTATCACATCGCTGATTCAAAAATTGACCGCATTATTAAAAGTGTAACTTGCTCCCAAAGAAATTGCTTTAGAAAATTAATATAACAATTGCGAGCATTTTTTATAAATTATTGTCATAGGCATATATTAGATGAGAATAAAGTCGTGGAGGTGAGTAAACTTACTTTTCCTTAAAGACAACTTCAATAATTGAAGGGATCTAACACAAACATGTCCAATTTCTTATATTTTATAATTTTTCACATTAAAAATTATAAAATCACAATACTGAAGGGTACAGCTCTTCCAAAATTTCTCACTATGTGATCTCACAGAGCATGTGCAATTTCTTGTATTTTATAATTTTTTACTTTAAAATTATAAAATCATAATTATGATTTTAAAATAAAAAAGAAAAGAAAAACATAGAATCAACAAATTCAATTAGAATTACATTAAGTAAATTAATAAATAATAAAATTAATATAATAAACTTTAAATAATACAACAATAATATTTTATTAATTATATATATAATATTTTAATTTTGAGATCTTTTATTTTAAAATATTTTAAATATAATTCTAAATTCAAATTTTAAAAAATAAAAATTTAATTATTTTTTTATTTTAATCTAAATATTTTATTTCTAGACATTTTATTAAAATTCAAAAGTTCAAATTTGATTAATATTAGAGTCCCAAGTTTTATAAATATCGATCCAATTCATTGGTTCAATCTCCTATTCTATGCAGAAATGATTTTGAATCTATATAGAATTGATTGGATGGTCAATTCACAAATGATTTTTTTTATAAATACTTTGACCCAAAGTCCAAATATTTTAGGCTTATTTGGAATCAATTTCATTAGATTTTTTTTCTATTTTTGAAAAAGTGTATTTATTTGCTATATTTTTAAAATATTTTTATTTTTTTGTTTCAAATATATATATATATATATATATATATATATATATATTATTTTGAAAAAGCTTAGAATAAATTTTAAATATTTTGAGTTTTTTTTAAATAATTATTAATTTGTTTATATTAAATTTAAATAATATAAAAAGTGAAATAAAAAAAATATAAATATAAATAAAAAGAACAATTGTTCACAAATTGACTGTAAATTGATCACAAATTGATGTCATCATAAGAGTTACAAGTGTGGACTCTTCAAAGAGTAAATCTCAAATCCAAAGCATTCTCTTGATATACAAAACTTGGCCTATACAAAAAAAAAAACCTAAGCACTACTATAAACGTTTAATGCCTCAAGATCTACTCTTTGAAGAATCCACGAACTTCACAAGTAACTCTTATGATGGCGATTCTCTCTATCTTATTCTCCTTGGAGTTGCACCGCATTTTATGTTATGAATACTATAAAAAATAAATAAGAAAAACCTAGACTTGTAATTAATTTTGGCACTTTAGAGCTGTAAAGTGGTATCAATAAACGGAGTTAACCTACATTCACTTTGATGCAGAATTTTATGTATAATGCATTTGCTGTACAAAATCATATGGTTCATTTGATCACGAATATGAGAAATCTAAAAATATTTTAATTGTGTTAAGCTTTTCTCATAAGTTTTTCAAGAGAGATTGCTTTCATACTGAAAAGGGTTGTTTCCTAAATATCTTTCAAAAAGGGTCCACAGATACCACTTTAACCAAGATATAAAAATATAAAAACTACTACTAAAGAGTTACGAATCGAAAACAAAAGCTTATAGAGAAGAAAACACACCAAAGTACCGGAGAGAAGAGAAGGAGAAAAACTAAGCACTCTGATATAAATGACTGAGCCTCCTTATATAGAGGAGGAAGACATAAAATGCATAAGAAAATTTTACTTAAACATTAAGTAAATGTATAATAAAAAAGACGGAATAGCCTTTAACGAAGTGTCATCAATAATGCTGAGTAGTTGACACTTTAGTGTTGTAAAGTGGTACCAATAATGCTTAGCGAATAATGGAAAATAATCAATTATTTGCCGAGATTCTTGGTAGTTCCAAAAAATAGACCCACTAATTTTCGCTGAATTCAATGTCGACGTCTAGAGATTACCATCGTAAATGTAGATTAGGTGATTGAACACTTTTGCAAGTTGGGATACCTAGATTTTTCATAGACGATCCTTATGTTGGATTTTGTCTTCATGAGGATATTTTCTTTTGATACTATCGAGAACTTCTTCGACTCATAGTTTGAAATCGGTATTTTTTTTAGGAATTATTAATTTCATATGAGATTTGATAATTGGATTGTTTGATCTCTCAATCGATATAGTTACCATTTAAGCATAAATTATCTCTGAGGACCAATTGATTTAAGGGGTCCTTTCTCAGGATAATATTCCAAGTCCAGATCCAATGGATTTGGTAGTCGGTAAAGAAATGACAAGATTTTGTCCTTAAATCATTTTGCGAGAATTAATTACACTCATTTTAAGAGCAACCTCCATCCACTCATTAAAGACTTCTTTGATTAGGTCTCGTAGTATATTGAGCTCACCAACAGGAAAATAAAGCCGGAGGATCTTTACTAATAATATCTTTGTTCATGATAAACATTCAAGAATGTCTTTTCTTATCATTGATAAGGAAGAAGACTTTCATCATTACCTGAACATAACACAAATAATTTACATCAATCTTATGTTGTAAATTATGAAAAAAATAATTTTTCTTAACATCACTTTGATGTAGAATTTTATATACAATGCATTTGTATTGTACATAATCATATGGTTCGTTTGATAACATGAAATCTCAACACATTTTAATTGTGTTATGATTTTCTCATATGTTTCTCGAGAGAGATTGTTTTCATATGGGAATGGGTTGTTCGCCAAATTTCTTTCAAAAAGGGCTGGGGGATTATTGATAAAATAATATGAGGGGTTTATTTCAATGATATTCAGTTTAATTTTTTTTGAAAAAATAAACAGGTTCTTAAGCAACGACATCTTTGAAGGATGGAGCTGCTGCTTTTTATGATTCACCATTTTCAACTGTAGTTGATGAAGTGTCATACATATATATTTTTAAGTCGATCATGCCAGCCAAAGAGCTTACCAGATCTTTTTCATTGCATCTACCATTAAAATGGCCTCTACCCCCTCAAAAAGAGGGGTCACCTCGGTTAGGAGGGGCCATCCTCTTGTTAGGGGTGATACATCCATAATCGTCCCTATAAAAATTCTCGGATTAGAAAATTAAGAAGAGAATTTTCATAACCCTTAATAATTTCAATAGTGAAATCAAATATAAAAAGCTGGGCTTGCCAAGAGGCAACAATTTATTTGGAAACTAAATTTTTAACGTCTTAATCAATTATGTAGATAAAGCGTCAAATGAAGAATAAAATATTGATTAAGTAAATCATCTTGAAATTTGGAAATATACTTTACCATAAAAAATATTTCTCATTTAATGATGGAATAATTTTTTTGAGTGGGCATCCATCTACCCGAAGTAAAGCGTATCAATTCATCTTTAGAATTTTTTTGTTGTTTTAATAAGCCCCATAACCAAGTTTAGAGGCATCGATTTCAATAATTTTGAAATTCTCTGGATCAGCTAAGTTAAGACATGGAAGGTTCTTAACTCTTTCTATAATTTTGAGGACGTTCATGATATGCAAATCAGACCATGGTGGTGGTGCTTTTTTTAATCGATCAAAAAGAGGGGTGACATCTTGTGCTAAATCCTGATAAAAATTAACTACGTAGTTTAAGGCTCTTAAGAATCTTTGTAGTTGAGTTTTATCAAGGATAACGTTAGAAAATTTATCCATAAATTCAATGCTTATATTAATTGGAATAAGAGGCATTAGAGATGTTATGCCCCAAAATTAAATTTCGAAGTAAAATTTGATTTTAAAAGGATAATAATATTTTTTTAAAATGAGCCATTTAAGGGTTTTAAATGATTAAAATGCTCATCAATGAGTTAAAAAAAGTATCATTATAAATAATAATATATTTAAAGTAATCTTCAAATATATTATTCATAATGTGTTGGAATTCAGATTGAGCATTTTTGAGATCAAATGGCAACATTCCATTCATAATGTCCAAATGGTACAGTAAAGACGATTTTATAACGATCAGATTCATTAATCTAGATATATTAATAGCCAGATTTTAAATCAAATTTAGAGAAGATTTTGATATTATGAAGTCTATTAAGAAGATCCCTTTTATTAGGAAGAGGGTACCCCATCCACTTAAGGACTTGATGTAGTAATTAATTCAGGTTTTCTCTTTCTTTTCTGCAGATTCATAACATAAAATGCGATGCAACTCTAAGGAGAATAGGATTATCGATTATCTTCAAATAATAATTCGACAATCTCGCCTTTACATAAAAAAGATAATGCTTTCATTTGACAAGGACGATCCAGTAGAATGTCATTCATTAAATTATCAATGTATGGAAGTGCCACTAAATGAATTTTTCTATCCTAGAAGGCAATTGAGTTTTCACCATAAACGTCAGTTTGGAAATCTTGTAAACAAAATTGAATTTTATTTTTTATTTGAAGAAAAGAAATTTTTTATTTAATAGTTAAATCAAGAATTTCTTCTTTCAAATAATTTAAATGTATGGATTTATTATTAAGTTATTCATTTTCATTTATAATGATTTATTTGGGTTGGTGATAAAACAAAATGTAATCTCTTTATTCTAGAGTTCATATTGAATTCTTGTATCATCAATCCTTGTTATGGGTATTATTTTGAGAATAAAAGGGGTTCCCAAAATGATATGTTGAGTTAAATTTTTAACTAAAACAAAGGACATTTGCAGACAAATATCATCTTGGCAAATAACAACGGAGATAGTTTGTAGTTGATTTGTAAAAATTCTTCACCAGTGGCTTTAAGTCTCTGAGTGATTTTTTCAAAATATTTTGAAGGAACAAGTCCTTCTTGCATGCAATTTAAGTCTGCTCCACTATCAACCAGAGTAATTAAATTCGATAAAATAAATTCTTTATTAATAGTTAATTTGATAGAGATATATCATTTTTGGTATATCGTCTTTCGTATACTTTGTAAGAATTCCGGCTCTTGACTAGAAGAGACTTCATTGCTAGAATAGGCCATCTTTTGGTTTAATTCTAAATCCATAAAGTGCCCATTTATGTGATTTTGTTCAACTTTAATCTGTTGCACTTCTTGTTACAGTTGCTTTAACTCAGATTTAAGATCAGTTAAAGAACCGTGATAGATTGTGAACTCGGTTTAGAACGTCTCTTATATACTTCTTTCATAGAGTATATAGGAGGCTTAAAAGAAAACTTGACAGCCTTTTTTTCATTAAGTAGACTTATAATCTTATTTGAGTTGAAGTATCTTCAACTTAAGCTAAGATTTTAATGAGCTGATCCTTTTGCTCAATAGTGAGAGTATAAAGTCCAATAATATTGATTATAGTTTTATAATAATCTATTTGATTGCAAGAATTACATCAAGCAGATTGATTATCGGTAGATGAAGAAGAAAAAGTATCTTCTTCTGCGGATTTTTTTTCAGAATCAGAAGAAGTAAGAAGAATTTTCATTAGGGTTTGCTTTAACCCTTCATCCATCCATAATTCATTTAATTTTTTTTTGACAGTACATTTGTTAGCATAATGACCCATACGGTCACATTTATAGCATTTGATCTCACCCTTACTTTTAGGTTTAGATCTAGAAGGTTTATGATTTTTTTTTTGTTTAGATTTATTAGGAAAGAATGTCGATTTAGCCTTTCCTTTTTGTTTGGTAGAAGAAGAACGTACCTGAGGTTCACATGCGAACTGTTCACAAAATTCTCCGAGATCATCTTTCAAGAAGACGTTTTCTTTTCATTTGTTCTTTGAGTTTAATATCAGAACAAATAGTTAGTCCTATCTTTATGCAGGCAGAGATGAGGTTTTCATATGTAAGTTCTTCATAAGGAATAGTACCATCAAATAAACAAATATTAGTTTTTTAGAGATTAGCAAGACTTTCAATGAATTTTTGCTTCCATGGAGACTATTAGCGTCATAGAGTCATGAATCTGGTAAGAAAAATATCCTTATACCATCTAAAATGGGTTAAGGAAGGGCATCGTAACTTTTGGAGTAAGGAGCGAGTCTTTTCTCCTTGATCTCCAAATTCAGCAAAATGGTCTAGGATAGCCTGAAAAAGATTATAGACATAGCTGTCATTGGGTTTTTGCTGATCTTAACATAAATTCTTAGTATTAAGGTCAATTTCGCTAAGAAGATCCTCTCGCTGAGATGAGGTGAGATAATGATTCCACCAACCTTTAAGGACTCCAGAAAAGCCAACAACAATAGCTCGGCAAAGGATTGAGCGATATATATATATCGACATGCGGCACAAGCAAACATGAGCATGAGGTGGAGCATATGATGGATATGGTATTCAGAAAAGCCATCAATATTCCATTCATAAAGTGAATCTCCATCATAACAGTTACCTGTGAAGTTCATGGATTCTTTAAAGAGTAAATCTTGAGGCGTAGGGCATTTAAAATAGTGCTTATCCAGGTTCTTTTTTAGATATGTCAATTTTTGTATAGCAAGAGGATGCTGGATTTGAAGATCTTGAAAGAGCCATTGAACCTTTTCAATATCATCGTCAGAGTTAGCTTCAGAAAATTCTTTAGAATTTTTGTCCGATGTACTAGAGATATTATCCTCTAGAGTGCCTATCGTTTGGTCTTTTAATTTAAGGATTAAATTTTAAATGTCTTCAGAAGAAGGGTCTAAATTAAACGTAAGTTTAGGAGGAGGCTGAAAAGAAGAACTTATCAAGGGAGTAGCACTTGTTGAGGTCTTTTCAGAAATTCTAGTAATATGTTGGCTAGGAGTTTTTTGTTTAATCAACTGATCAATTTTAGATTCAAAACTAAAAAGATGATCTGAAATTATTTGGAGAATACTATTACTATAATTAAGCTGTTTAATTATAGTAATAAATTCTTTTGGAATTTTAGGGTCAGAATTAATTTTTTCAAAAGCTGTTATATCTAATGATTTATCATCAACTATTTTATCAACTATTTTAGATTCAAAAGTTTTAATCACCTTTCCATGCTCAGTTAGCAATTTCTTATTGGATAAGACAACAATATGAGCGGATTAAGTATAGTGTTGAAAAAACTAGACAATAAAGGGAATTGTTGCTTTACTTTGTCCATTTCTTTCTATCATTTTTTCGAAATATATATCAAATATTTCGATTTGTTGTTCATCCAAAGTGATATTTCGATACCATGTTTGGAAATTATCATATTTAGGCTGAAAATATTCTTTCAAGATGGCTTCTCTAGCCTTAGATCCTATTTTATAATTCATTAAGATTAAAGTTCATTTCGGAAGGAGTGAGAGATCTATTTTCTCCTTTGGTGATAAATATGATTTTTGATTTTAAGTGCTTCAATTGATGGTTCATCTACCGATGTAGGAGAACCTGTAGATCTAGTTCTTTCTAAAGTTTCATAAGAAAACGAAACTTTCGGAAGGGTTATAGATCTTCAAGGATTAAATCTAACTTCAACATCGCCGATGTTTGCATAATGTCGATGTCTTGATTAATGGAGGGTCTTGGTGTGACCATGAGAGTATTGTCCATGAGTCAAGAAATATCATCTCATTCTATTTAATAACTCTATTAGTTACTATGAGAAGTTAACAAGTTTGTTTCTATTAAGGTTGTTAGTTAAAATGGCTGAACATCCTTTTTAACTCTAGGGTTTAAGATATTGAGAACCCTAAAGTGTATTCTAAAAATTAATGCAATAGTTTCAGATCCAGGAAGAAAATCATACCCATGAAGTTGTAATTATATCTTAAGAGCTTCAAATAAATTTATATCTGATCGAAATAAGCTTAAATTTGAAAAAACATTAAAATAAACTGGTCCGTGACAAATACTAGTTTTAATGACGCCCATAAGGGAATGAGCCCAATGAAGCATCTTCCGTCATGCAGACAGGCAAGGATAGAGGCATTTAATCCCTTTATGGTTAAGGGTTTGAATGCTATTTGAATCATTCTAATATGAATGTACTTGAAGTCTTGCATGTATCTATGCAGATCTTCTTAGGTTAATAGATAAATGGTTTTAACCATTTATTCTATAGTGATAGGTTGTTCTACCATTTTAACATAAGTTTTTCCTTTAAAATCAAAGGTGTCTAATTGATAAATAAAAGATTTATTAATCTTAGGTAAAAATCATCTATTTAGGTCTTCTTCATTTAAAGAAAACTCCGATAATTCGACGTTTTTTATTAAACTATTATTTCTTCTAATCATAAGATTAGAAGTTGGCTCAGAAGAAGAAGAGGTCATAAGAAGGAAGGGAGGAAATGTACAAATAGATCAAACAATTTGCTATTTATAATCAAAATTCATTCTCTAATCCTTCGGTTTTATGCAAACTTCATTGCATATGGACTTTCTTTGGTCCGTGACAAAGACTAGTTTGATTAAAGTTTGTTTATTTTAATAAAAGAGCTGGTCGTTAACAAGTTTGATTATCCCAATTTAAACTGAGTTCATGAAGAAACTTGAGCCGGGCTTGAACAATTTTTTTTTTTAAAATGAGTTGAAGCTTAAACACTATCCTAAAAGCTCGAATCTAGCTCTAGCTTAATAATGGTAAATAAGAGTGAACACCATCGTTTTCCATGTTTGCAGTTGGAGAATTAGAGTGATAAAATAGGATGAAATATAAACAAAATTAAAATTTGTTGTTATAAAAGGGCTTGTTTAGGATCAATTTTGTCTTGTATTTTTATTTTAAAAAAATTATATTATTTTTAAAAATATTTAAAATAATTTATGAATGTTTTAAATATTTTAATAAATAATTATCAATATTAAATATGTTTTATTTAAAATTAAAATAATAAATAGAAAACAAGAAGGGGTTATTTGGGATCAATTTTATTTTTTTATTTTTTGTTTTGATTTATATTTTGATTTAAAATAAAAAATATTTAGTGGTGGTTGTTTTTAAAAACACTTAAAATTTTCAAAAGTTAATTTTGAGTATTTTTAAAATCAATGTTATTTATTTTTAAAAATCAAAATAAAATTAATTTTAAACAAGCACTAAATAAACATATGTTAAAAGTAATACAAAAATAAAAAAACAATAAATAAAATTGATTCCAAACACGCCCTTAGTAAATTCATTACTTTTTTGATATTTCGTTTTATTCTTTTTTTATCTTCATTCGTTTCAAAGAAGGTTAGAAGGTTAGAAAAATAAATAAGTTGCAAATGTGTCACAGGATTGAACCTTAAACAAAGCAGCATTTTTTTTCTTATATTTTGATGTAGATTTAGGGTTCAACATTTATTTTAAAATTAAATATAATTAATCAATATAAGATTAGTTAAATGTGAAATACAGGTAATTAGTGCTAGTTTGTGTTGGCATATTCATCCACTATTTTTTTTATTTGGAAAGCAAAATTATTCAAAATGCAAAATTGCCAAGTTTCGTTGCCCCATTGCAAATTCGAAGTCCATATGGGCTATCAATTGTTTGTTGGGGTTAGGTTTTTAGCGTTATTCACTTATAGTAAAACCATATTAGGGACTAGGATTCTTTTTTTATTAAATCAAAATTAGGTGGGTTTTTTTTATAATCAAAGTTTTGAGAGATAGTTTTATTTGGGTTGGATTTATACTTTATTTATTTTAATCAATGAGTCCATTAAGGAATCAAATTAGACTCAAATTGAGCTTTAAGTGATAGAGATTACTTGTTAAAAAAGTAATAGTTAATAGAATTTTGGACCTAAACCACTAAGCTTGTTTGGCTAAGCTTTTGATTCCAAAAGTGTTTAAATATTTAAGTATTTGTCTTTCTTTGAAAAGAGCTAAAACGGAGTTTTAGTGAGATGGATAAAGCAGCTTCAAAAGCACCTATTCAACGGGTATCAAAATTAAAAATTCACGCTCTCAAAAGCAAAACGCACTAAAAAAGCTCTCCCAAACGAAGCCTAAGTGTTTGAGCCAACAAATATTAGGGTTTGATTTTAAGATTGTTTCAAAAAAGGTTTCAACCAACTTGTGAATGATACCCTATGATTTGACAAAATAAACATGATGGCACTAAGAATGTTTAGGTTTTGAGTCCAAATAAGATTTAATCAATCACTTAAGAAGTGAAAACATCTTAAAGTCATTTGTGAGTGTAATTTCTTTTAAATGTTACGTATTTATAGCTAAATTGAACCTCTCGATAAGATAAATTCAACTAAATGAGGGTTGATTAATTTTGATTTCATTTGGATATTGAAATGTTTAAAAATGTCAAAAGACTAAATTTATTTTTGAAGATCATACAATGGGTATTTCATTTTTATTGGCATATATGGCTAGAATTTAATATTGATTATAATCAAAGTTTTGTTGATATTTTTCATGAAACTTATAAATAGATATTATTTTTGCACATTTAAAAAAATAATTAGTGAATACATTTCGTAAACTTAAAGAAATCCAATTCTACTAAACGTCTAATATTATTGATTCTTTTCATTATATGCCACATGAAAGTAGTTGGTATATGACATCAACACTCATTATGACCACCTGCTATAGGTATAGGTTTTAATCGAGCTACTTTCTTTCATTAGATCAACCATGCCTATTCTAAAGCTTCCTTATTTTTGGGATTCATTCTTTATTCAATT
Source organism: Cymbidium sinense (assembly GCA_021442155.1). Lineage (NCBI taxonomy): Eukaryota > Viridiplantae > Streptophyta > Magnoliopsida > Asparagales > Orchidaceae > Cymbidium > Cymbidium sinense. The sequence goes on from CM038215.1 coordinate 102,985,777, forward strand.
GAACCTTATGGGAGGTTTCATAACAATGTCAAAAATGAACTTTTTTATTATAAGTTTTCGTTCCAAGAAGTGAGTACAAATATTTACATAAATTGATCATATAGAAATAAAAATGAAATAGATAAGAACAAATGTAATGCAGATGCACAAATAGACTATTCTAAATATCTAGCATTTTATGCGTGGAATCCACTCCCGTGTGTGGTGGGTGCGGGATGGATGATCACGCATCTCATTGTGGCCCTCCAATGCAACATCTTCGGCAGTCTGCATCAGATCGTCTTGTGACGGGAATATAGGTGGCTGCGATTGATATGTAGGCTGGTATGTAGAAGGACCTAGTCAGCATACATAGATGGACCTGGATCAACATAAGTAGATGACTCGGTGCTCCAGTCATGGTGTGTGACACCCTCTGTAGACACCGATCCGTAATGTGTGTCCCCGATATGTACACCCTGCTGCAAGTCTCTGCATAGCATCTCGAACCTATCGCGCATCCCTGTAACTCGTGCTCATCCACACGGCCGAAGTATGGCTGAAAGATGTCCCGAGTCGTCGAGATGTGCTCCGCCTACACGAAAAAATAGAATGTGAAATTAGCCTCTCACAATATATTGAATTCAAATGAATACTTATGTTAGCACTTACATAAATACGCTCCACTGGTGCTCTGGCATAGTAAGTGGTCGGAGGATCGGAGGCGTCATCTGACGCGATCGAACCACATGTATCTTGGATGATAGCTGTTATCATGTCCACATCCTCATCTAAGCCCTCGACGAGATAATCCCTCCGCCTCTCCCAAGCGGCAATGTGCGACTGGTGGTAATCAACCTAGTCGACATTCGCTTTACCCCGACCATCGATCCGTTTGAAACTAGGGTCAACTGGGGCTACATCTACTCGAAATGAGCGGCGACCGCGATTTTCGATCGGTACATGTCACTCAACCCTCTTCTAGGCGTCGAGGAGACCTGATAATCATATATTAGCTGGGCGTATGTATTTGACGTGTCGTGATCGCTTCGGTCGACTCCTGATCACCATATTAAAAATTATGTTAAATTAGAATATACATTATTAGAATTATGTTAAATTAGAATATGCATTATAGATATAGTCCAAGCTAAGTATCTGCAAACTCATTTACATATCTTTGCAATGTTAGTCATTTCTTGGCGAACATACTTATCGTTCCATTTATACACACAACATAGTTTAAACATGTATATAAGCTAAAAATTTGGAAATGTAATTAATAAAATATACCTCAACCCAATGCTGAGACCGTCAAGATCAATAAGATATGACACATGTAGAGTCGACCTCCCCACATGAATATGCTCCTTAGTGGGCCTATGTGTGTTTCGAATCGTCATTAGATCTATCGACCTTTAAAAAATTTGGTGGTGGCGCAATGCTATTCATCCATGCTCACGAAAGGCAGCCACTCGAGCGGCCAAGCGGATTGGAACTCATTTATGTATGTCAGCTTATACAGATGCAATGTGTAGTACTATGACACGCACGTGAGGTGGTTCAATCGTCTAAATTCCAGTGCAGCAACTACATGTGGGCATGGCCAATGATATATGATCGTTTTGTTACAACTACAATTACAAAGGCCGTTATCTAGCAAATCAATTACGAATGATGATCGACTGTCAAAACTTGCATCTCACGTGGGTTGATGTTCACAGGTTCAGGAAAATATCTGGCCTCCCTTTCAGTACGCTGTAACATTATGGATACCCTTTAGGTAAAAATGGCCATGTTGGCATCCTATTGCTATATTGCAGTGGCTAGTCATTTCATGAACAAAGCTACTAAGTTGTAATAGATAACAGTGATGTGAATTGACCATCCAATCAATTCTATATAGGTTCAAAATCATTTCTGCATAGAATAAGAGATTGAACCGATGAATTGGATCGATATTTATAAAACTTGGCGACTCTAATATTAATCAAATTTGAACTTTTGAATTTTAATAAAATGTCCAGAAATAAAATATTTAGATTAAAATAAAAAAATAATTAAATTTTTATTTTTTAAAATTTGAATTTAGAATTATATTTAAAATATTAAAAAAAAAAAGATCTCAAAATTAAAATATTATTGATATGACCCTGAAAATTCCTCTAAAACGAATCTTGATCTGAAAGCAATTGTCAATCAAGACTACAGAGATCAGCGTTTATTATCAATCGACTCTTAAACATGAAGTGTTTATAGTCAAATCGAGCTTCTCGACGAGCCGGTTCCAACAAGCCAAAGATCTTACAATTCCGACTTCATTTGAGCATTCAAATGCACGAAATACATCATATGATCAAGGGGATCATTTTGAGCCGTTCGATGAAGTGGAGTGGTACGGGTTTTGCGTGTATTCTGAGCGTCATCCATCTAAAGAGCTCATTCCTCATATGAGGGGAGGCCAAGTGAAGGAGAAAGGAGGCCAAGTGAAGGAGAAGGAGGCCAAGAGAGAGAGAGAGCTCTAAAGATCCTCCAAGCCGCACCACTCGACGGTTGTCAACCACACGCCGGCCGCCATCACCAACTTCGATCCGTCGTCGACCATTGTTGCGGTCATCATCGACCACTATCGTCGGTCGATCGTCAACATCGTCGTCAACATCGGCGTCAACTTTGTCGGCGTCGTCGTCAACTTTACAACACATCGTCAATTTCTCGTATACAATTAATCCGGAGGAAGATCTTGTACTGAAGCAGATACATAGTGAAAGCTTTTCTTGGTTGGGCCGTGGTTTTCCCTCTTTTGAGGTTTTTTAAAAATTAGTTTTATTGTTGTTTTTTAAATCGTGTGTGGATTATGATGAAGCTAAAGTAATACTACTTCTTTCTTGGTTTTTATTATTATATATAATTAATAAAATATTATTGTTGTATTATTTAAATTTTATTAAATTAATTTGATTATTTATTGATTTACTTAATTTAATTCTGATTGAATTTGTTGATTCTATGTTTTTCTTTTCTTTTTTTAATATTTGATTTTTAAAATCATAATTATGATTTTATAATTTTTAAAGTGAAAAATTATAAAATACAAGAAATTGCACATGCCTCTCTGAGATCACATAGTGAGAAATTTTGGAAGAGCTGCATTACCCTTCAAGTATTGTTATTTTATAATTTTTAATGTGAAAAATTATAAAATATAAGAAATTGGACATGTCTCTGTTAGATCCCTTCAATTATTGAAGTTGTCTTTAAGGAAAGGTAAGTTTACTCACTTCCACAACTTTATTCTCATCTAATATATGCCTATGACAATAATTTATAAAAATTGCTCGCAGTTGTTATATTAATTTTCTAAAGAAGTTTCTTTGGGAGCAAGTTATACTTTAAGAATGCGGTCAATTTTTGAATCAGCGATGTGATGAAATCTTAGTTGGGCTCCAAGCTATTCTTTTGGCATATTAAAATTAATATAAAAATATATAATAATTAAAATCTATTCAATAATTCAATAATTTTTGAATCAGCGATGTGATATGACAATACTTTATTCTCCTGAATTAATTATGATTTATTGGCGAAGTGGAGTAAGTGAGAAAGAAGAAAATCTTCTCTAAATTTGATTTGAAATCTAGCTATTGGCAGATCTAGATTAATGAATCTGATCGCTATAAAATCGTCTTTATTGTGCCATTTGGACATTATGAATAGAATTTTATGCCATTTGGTCTCAAAAATGCTCAATCTAAATTTCAACATATCATGAATAATATATTTGAAGATTACTTGAAATATATTATTACTTATATTGGTGATACTTTTTTTTTCTAACTCGATTGATAAGCATTTTAATCATTTAAAAACCCTTAAATGGCTCATTTAGAAAAATGGTATTGTTCTATCCGCACCCAAATTCAACTTATTTCAAATATAAATTCGATTTTTGGGGCAAAACATCTTTAATGCATCTATTATTCCAATTAATAAAAATATTGAATTTGTGGATAAATTTTTTAATATTATCCATGATAAAACTCAGCTACAAAGATTCTTAGGAGCCTTAAACTACGTAGCTGATTTCTAACATAATTTGGCATAAGATGCCGCCCTTCTTTTTGATCGATTAAAAAAATCACTAATTAGGTTGCATTTGATGTCTCAAAATTATGGAAAGAGTTAAGAACCTTCTATGTCTTAAACACGTCAGAAATTTCAAAATTGTTGGCGATCTCTAAATTTGGTTATAAGGGCATATTAAAACAACAAAAAAATTCTAAAGAGGAATTGATTTGCTTTACTTTGGGTAGATGGACCCCCACTCAATAAAATTATTTCATCATTAAACGAAAAATATTTTTTATGGTAAAGTATATTTCAAAATTTCAAGATGATTTACTTAATCAACGTTTTCTTCTTCAGATTATTTGCTTACGTCATACATAATTGATTAAGACGTCAAAAATTTAGTTTCTAAATAAATTTTTTCCTCTTGATAAGCCGAGCTTTCTGTCTTTGATTTCACTATTGAATTTATTAAGGATTCTTAAAATTCTCTTTCTGATTTTCTAACCCAAGAATTCTTGTAGGGATGATCTGGGATGAATCACCCCTCACAGGAGGATGACCCCTCCTAACTGAGGTGGCCCCTCTTTTGAGGGGTAGAGGGTGTTAATGGTAGAATGGAAAAGATCCGAGTTCTTTGGTTGACATGATCAACTTAAAACATATTTGTATGACACTTCCTCAACGGTTGAAAATGATGAATCATCAAAAGCAGCAGCTCCATCTCTCAATAATGTCATTGCTCAGAAATCTGTTTATTTTTTCAAAAAGTTTAAGCAGAATATCATTGAAATAACTCCTCAGATTATTCTATCAATAATCTGTGAGCCCTTTTTGAAAAATATTTGGCAAACAATCATTTCCCGTATGAAAGCAATCTCTCTCGAGAAACTTACTAGAAAATCATAACACAATTAAAGTGTGTTGAGATTTCTTATGTTCGTGATCAAACAAATCATATGATTATGTACAACAAATGCATTGTATATAAAATTCTGCATCAAAGTGATCGCTCCAAGAAAAAAAAACTATTTTTTATCAACTAATTTATAACATAAGATTGATGTAAATTATTGGTGTTATGTTCAGGTAATGATGAAAGTTAACTTTCTTATTAATGATAAGAAAAGACATTCTTGTATGTTTATCATGAACAAAAATATTATTAGTAAAGATCCTCCTGCTTTATTTTTCTATTGGTGGAACTACTTTGGAAAGCTCTTATCTTACCTAATCAAAGAGGTCTTTAATGAGTGAATGGAGACCGCTCCTAAAATGAGGACAATTAATTCTCGCAAAATGATTCAAGGAAGAAATCTTGCGCATTTCTTTACCGACTACCAAATCCATTGGATCTGGACTTGGAATATTACGTTGGGAAATGACTCCTTAAATCAATTGATCCTCCAGAGACAATTTATGCTTAAATGGTGGAACCAGATTAGTATTGAGGACAAGCTCAAACATATCCAATCCATTATCAAATCTCATATGGAATTAACAATTCCTAAAAAATATACCGATTTCGAACTATCAGTCGAAGAAGTTCTCGATAGTATCAAAAGAAGATACCCTCATGAAGACAAAATCTAACATAAGGATCGTCTACGAAAAATCTACGAAGCCCAACTCGCAAAAGTGTTCAATCACCCAATCTACATTTGCGATAATGGTGAATCTTCAGACGATGCCAATATTGAATTCACTGGCAAAAATTAGTGGGTTCTATTTTTTTTGGAGCACTACCAAGAATCTCGGCCAATAATTCAGTTACTTTTTTTTATTATTCTTTGCGCATTATTACCACTTTACCTAAAGTGTCAACTACCCAGCATTATTGATGCCACTTCGTTAAAGGCTATTCCATCTTTTTTATTATACATTTAATTAATGTTTAAGTAAAGTTTGCTTATACACTTTATGTCTGCCTCCTCTATATAAGAAGGCTCTGTCATTTGTATCGGTGTGCTTAGTTTTTCTCCTTTTCTTCTCTCCTGTACTCTGGTGTGCTTTCTTCTCTGTAAGCTTCTATTGTTCTACATTCGTGTAAGTAACACTATTTTAGTAGTAGTTTTTATATTTTTATATCATGGTTAAAGTGGTATCCGTGGGTCCTTTTTGAAAGATATTTGGAAACAACTCTTTCCCGTATGAAATTAATCTCTCTCAAGAAATTTATGAGAAAATCTTAACACAATTAAAGTGTGTTGAGATTTCTTATATTCGTGATCAAACAAACCATATGATTATGTACAAGAAAATGTGTTGTACATAAAATTTTGCATCAAAATGAATGGAGGTTAACTCCGTTTATTGATATCACTTTACAGCTCTAAAGTGTCCAAATTAATTACAAGTCTAGGTTTTCCTCTTTCATTTTCTGCAGTATTTATAACATAAAATGCAGTGCAGCTCCAAGGAGAATATGATAGAGAGAATTGTCATCATAAGAGTTACTTGTAAGTTCATGGATTCTTCAAAGAGTAAACCTTGAGGCGTTGGACATTTATAGTAGTGCTTATCTAGGTTCTTTTTGGGATGGTCAATTTTTGTATATCAAGAGGTGCTCGATTTGAAGATTTACTCTTTGAAGAGTCCACGAATTTCACAAATAACTCTTATGATGGCATCAATTTGCGATCAATTTATAGTCAATTTGCGATCAATTGCTTTTTTATATTTATATTTATATATTTTTATTTCGCTTTTATATTATTTAAATTTAATATAAACAAAATAATAATTAGTTAAAAAACTCAAAATATTTAAAATTTATTCTAAGCATTTTCAAAATAATATATATATATTTGAAACAAAAAAATAATTTTTTTTTTAAATATAGCAAATAAATACACTTTTTCAAAAATAGAAAAAAAATCTAATAAAATTGATTCCAAATAAGCCTAAAATATTTGGACTTTGGGTCAATGTATTTATAAAAAAATCATTTATGAATTGACCATCCAATCGATTCTATATAGGTTCTAAATCATTTCTGCATAGAATAGGAGATTGAACCAATGAATTGGATCGATATTTATAAAACTTGGCGACTCTAATATTAATCAAATTTGAACTTTTGAATTTTAATAAAATGTCTAGAAATAAAATATTTAGATTAAAATTAAAAAAATTTTAACTTTTTATTTTTATAATTTTGAATTTAGAATTATATTTAAAATATTTTAAAATAAAAGATCTCAAAATTAAAATATTATATATAAAATTAATGAAAAATATTATTGTTGTATTATTTAAATTTTATTAAATTAATTTTATTATTTATTGATTTACTTAATTTAATTCTGATTGAATTTGTTGATTCTATGTTTTTCTTTTCTATTTTAATATTTGATTCTTAAATTAATAATTATGATTTTATAATTTTTAATATAAAAAATTATAAAATATAAGAAATTGCACAGGTCTATGCTAGATCACTTCAATTGAAGTTATCTTTAAGGAAATATAAGTTTACTCACCTCCACGACTTTATTCTCATCTAATGCCCATGACAATAATTTATAAAACTGCTCGCTGTTGTTATATTAATTTTTTTTAAAGCAATTTCTTTGAGAGTAAGTTACAATTTTAAGAATGTCGTTAATTTTGAGTCACCGATGTGATGAAATCTTAGTTGGGCTCCAAGCTATTCTTTTAACATATTAAAATTAATATAAAAATATATAATAACTAAAATCTATTCAATAATTCAATAATTTTGAATCATTGATGTGATATGACAATACATTATTCTCCTGAATTAATTATAATTTATTAGCGAAGTGGAGTAAGTGAAAAGTAAGAAAATAACATTTTATTAATTAAAAAAGCTATCATATTTCACAATCTTTTAGATCTCCTCTCTCTCTCAAGAGGTTATTTGGTTGGACATTTTGAAAATAAATATATTTTAGAATTCCAAATAAATTTAAGATAGTTTATTATATATATATAGTGGTGGATCTGCCTAATTTTTTTTTTCTTTTTAAAAATATTTTTTTTTTTGCCCATCTTTAATTTGTATTTAATATAATCAACTCCTCTTCAAAACAATCAATTTAACTCATTACTCTTAAATGACTTTTTAATTAGTTAAAATAAAAATTCATACGTTTAATGATCTTATTCACTTATATTTTTTCTTATAAATTTAGTGATATTATTTTACTAATTATTTATATATTTTTTTTCAAAATATTAATTTTAAATATTATTTATTTATTTATTATATTATTTAATTATTTAAAATTTTGCCCACCGAGTTAGCTCCGCCCCTATTTAAATTTCTTATATGCAAATTTTAACATTTTCATGCTTAACACTCAAATATTATAAAATTTTTCATGTGTACGTAAAGTGCTAAATTTTAATTCTTAGATATGTAATTGCATATGAATTGTGTGACATGCATATAAATCTTGAGTTTTTTTTTTTAATGTTTGTGGTGCTTAATCTTTATGTTATTTGATGAAATTTATTAAAATTATTTTGATACCACTAGATATATTTACTTGCAAATATTTTTTGTACTCTAATTTTCCAAAATATATTAAATAAATTGATGAATTAAGTAATTTATTTAATGAATTAAATTTTCTAATGAAATTAAAATGAATTTATAATTGTTTAATTCATTTATATTTATTTAAGTTGTGTAATTCTTTTATAATTCTTTTAATTTTTAAGATATAATATTCTAATATTACGTTCAATGAGTGTATAATAGATATATTTGATCTTTAATATTTATGTATCATTGCACGCCAATATTTAATTTCTTGAAAAAGAGGTAAGTTTTAATGGGTCTATTATTACGCGTCTATAATAAATTATGAATATTATCTTCTTATATATTACTATTATTATTTTTAATGATGAGAAAAAAAATTATAAAGTGAAAAATAAATTCTAAAATTTAAGAGTATTTAATTGATGCCTAATTTTAATTAATTTTGCTCATTCTAAGTTGAACCGGATTGTAGACATACTATGTTTCTATATGTTGACTAAAATTTAACACTCAAAAAGAAATTTTTTTTTTAATTTGATCAAATGTATAAAAAAATATTTAAATTAAAATAAAAATATTTAATTTTATGCCCCAAAATTTTAATTTAGAATTATATTTAAAATATTCAATACCAAAATATCTCAAAATTAAAATATTATATATTAAGTTTATTCCCCTTCATAATTTTATCTTCACCAATGCCTCTAATAATTTATTTTTTGAATTAATTCTAATTTATTTGCTAAGAAGAGTACGTGAGAAGAAAAAATAATATTCTATTAATAAAATAAATTACCCCAATATTCTATTAATATATATAATATACTTTATAATATCATGTTTGATATGGCCTAAAAAATTCTACTAAGCACTAATTTTGATGTTAAAAGTTGTTGATCCAAGTTAAAGCCGAGATCAAGACTTAAAATATCACTGAAAATTTTGGGATATCAGTTAAATCCCTAAATAGCTCTCAAATATAGAGTGTTTATGATCAAATCGAGCGTCTCGACGAGCCGGATCTAACAAGCCTAAGATATCACAATTCTGACTTCATTTGAGCATTCAAATACTTAAAATACATCAACTGATCAAAGGAATCATTTTGAGCCATCCGATGGAGGAGAGTGGTTCGGATTTTGCATGTATTTAAAGAGATGACACTCCTCCAATCTATAAATAACCCCTCATTTCTCATATGAGGGGAGCCCAAGCAAGAGAGAGGAGAGTGCTCTAAAGCTTGAAAATTCTCCAAGCACAATCGTGCCACCACTGGACGGTTGTCAACCACTCTGCTGGCGTCATTGTAATCCTCGCCATCACAATCTCTGTTGGTTTCCATCATGACTTCTTCATAGAATGTTCTCACTTTCACCATTATTCTACCACTAGAATATAACTCGAACGCAATATATTTCTAAATGAGATTTTCTCGCCTTTTCATATACAATTGTAATCCCTCATCGGAAAACTTGTACTCAAAATAAATAAATAGTGGAAGATTTTACTGCAGCCTCGTGATTTTTCCTCTTTTGAGATTTTCCACGTAAAAAATTCCGAGTTTTCTTTCACTCTTTAAATACCTGTGTGATGGATTTCTAACAATTAACTTTACTCTACCGAATGATTTTCAAGACGCAAGTTGACGCTATCTGGGGAAACTAATTCCATCATTTCATCAGTATGACAACCAAGTTTCAACAAGATTAAAACCACCATCGAGGAGCATTTTTAAGGAGCGAAGAATGAAGATTCATCAAACTTCGTATTCAATTCGACCTCTTCCATACAGGTTAACGTCATTGAGTCACACTCTGACAAACAATCTCGGATAGGTCAAAAATCCTCAGCGGATTCAATTCGATTTCTTCCATACAGGTTAACGTCATCGAGCAAAAACTCTGACAAATAACCTCGAATAGATCAAAACTCCGCACATACTTCATACAGGTAAGAAGTCAAATAACACTTTGGCTAATACCTCAGATAGGTCAAAAGGTCCTTGGTGGACTTCCCACGACCTCTTCCATACAGGTTAACGTCATCGAGTAATACTTTGACAAACAACCTCAGATAGGTCAAAAATTTTCAGCGGATTCAATTCGACCTCTTCCATACAAGTTAACGTCATCGAGTCATACTCTAACAAACAACCTCGGATAGGTCAAAAATCCTCAGCAGATTCAATTCGACCTCTTCCATATAGGTTAACGTCATCGAGTCACACTCTGACAAACAACCTCGGATAGTCAAAATCCAAGAATCCTAACCTCTTCCACACGTTAACGCCATCGTAACACTTTGGCAAACAATCTCGGATAGGTCAAAAATCCTCAACGGATCCAATTCGACCTCTTCCATACAGGTTAACGCCATCGAGTAACACTCGACAAATAACCCTGGATAGTCAAAATCTGATTCAATTCAACCTCTTCCATACATGTTGCTATCGGTAACACTCTAACAAGCAACCTCGGATAGGTCAAAATCCGCCGGATTCGCTCAACCTCTTCCACAGTTAACGCCATCGAAAACACTATGCCAAACAACCCTGGATATGTCAAAAAATCTTATTCAATTCAACCTCTTCCATATAGGTTAACATCATCGGGCAACACTCTGACAAACAACCTCGGATAGATCAAAAATCCTTAGCGGATTCAATTCAACCACTTCCATACAGGTTAACGTCATCGGGCAACACTCTAACAAACAACCTCGGATAGGTCAAAATCCTCAATTGATTCACCTTCTTCCATACGTGTTAACGTCATCGAGTCACACTTTGACAAATAACCTCGGATATGTCAAAAATCCTCAACGGATTCAATTCGACATCTTCCATATAGGTTAACATCATCGAGTAACACTCTGACAAAACAACCTCAGATAGGTCAAAAATCATTGGCGGATTCGATTCAACCTCTTCCATATAAGTTAACGTCATCGGGTAACACTCTGACAAACAACCTCGGATAGGTCAAAAATTCTCAACAGATCCAATTCAACCTCTTCCATACAGGTTAACGTCATTGGGTAACACTCTGACAAACAACCTCGGATAGGTCAAAAATCTTTGGTGGATTCGATTCAACCTCTTCCATCCAGGTTAATGTCATCGGGTAACACTCTGACAAACAACCTCAGATAGGTCAAAAATCCTTGGCGGATTCGATTCAACCTCTCCCATACAGGTTAACGTCATCGGGTAATACTCTGACAAACAACCTCGGATGGGTCCAAAATCCTTAGCGGATTCGATTCGACTTCGGTGTTAATGTCATCAGTAACACTTTGACAAACAACCCGGATGGGTCAAAATCTCGGATTCGATTCTACCCTCACATGTTAAGCAGATCACTATCAATCGTTAAACAATCCATTGAAGTTCAAAAAATCCAATTTCCTATAAGAAGAAGTAGGAACTACGACGTTGCTGTATTGCCGACCACCCTGCGTCATTAACTACTGCTCGGCCACCGCCATCACATCAGGCCATCTCGCGGTTACCATCATCGCCGCTTCATCTCCGCTGACATTGCTGCTTCGAGCTGACCAGCTGGTAACCATCGCTGGTTATCACTGTTGCGGTTAACGCCACACTTCATCATCACGCTGCTGATTTTGCTGCTCAAACACGCTTGATTGCATCATTAACCGCATGCTGGCTATTACATTAACGCTGCTGATTACTGCTGCCGGTTATCGCTCACCATTAATCTCATTATTGTTATTATCCGTTGACATAGATGCCGGTTGCAATTGCTGATTTCTCATTTCATTGCGAGTGACACCGTGTTAACTCTGCTGGCTAAGCATGGTTAACGCTATATTTATTGCTGGTCACATCCGACCATTGCTGCTATCTTCGCGGTATCACGCTGCTGACTTTCCCTGGTTACTACTGCTGACATTTATCTCCGGCTACCACCATCATCGCTGGTCATCTCGCTGATATGATCATTGCATCAGGACTATTGTCGCTATACATTAATTACCCTTGCTGGCAAACTATCGCTGCCATCTCTGTTGTCACTACTAGCCACTCTCCGCGGTTACCACTCATCGCGGTTACCACTGATTACATGGGCCGCTAATTGCTGACTACTATCACACTAACCACCACCGCTGGCGCTAACCATTGCTGGCCGGCTAACCCGAAAGCGAGAGGTGGGTTGATCGCCTCCAAACCCGATCGATCTGACGAGGTCAGTTGACACCTCTTTCGAGGGAAAATTAGAGTCTTGTCGTATGAACTACGGGTTTTTATCGCCTCTGAACCCGGTCGGTCTGACGAGGTCAGTTGACACCTCTTTCGAGGGAAAATTGGAGCATTGTCGTATGAACTACGGGTCTTGATCGCCTCCGAACAACCTCCTCTTAAGAAGAAGAGGAACACTCGTGATATGAGGAGTGTGTCTTCTCCTTTGGCCCTAGGGAGATTTTTATAGACCATCTATAGGGACAAAAAGATAAAAAATTAAAGAAAAACTGTCTAAAATCGTCCAAAACCGTCAAATCGCTCAAAACGGGAGGAAACAGCCAAAATGCGTGAAAATGGATGTTTTGTCCGGCGGCACGCATGGACCAAGGTCGCTAGATCGCGTGGTTCCACCCGCTTCTCGCCCGGCCGTTTAGCAGCCGGTTTGAGCGCCCGACCGTTTGCTGTTCAGACCGCACCAGCAGGTCTGCTCACAGACCTCCTTCCTTGGCTGCCCAAACCTTCAAACCGACCTGAAACCGCTACAAGCACCCGTAAATGTTCAAATGAGTCCATAACCTCGAAACCTTGCACCACAAGATACCAGACACATCCGGCTGATCCACTTTTGTGATCATAATCTTGTGCTATGAAGATCTGTTTCTCTCAAAATGTATGGTTAATGGACCCACAAATTTCATTGAAGAATCATTATTTTCATTCAACATATATATTTTTGGATGATTGAGATAATGTCATCTAAAAATAGGGGCAACCGATTTGACGAAAATTCTACTAATAAGACGAATCTTGATGTTAAAAGCAAGATCCAAGTTGAAACTAGTCGAGATCAAGCACTTAAAATATCATTGGAAATTTTGGGATATCAGTTAAATTCCTAAATAACTCTCAGACATGGAGTGTTTATAGCTAAACCGAGCGTCTCGACGAACCGGATCTAACAAGCCCAAGATCTCACAATTCTGACTTCATTTGAGCATTCAAATACTTAAAATACATCAATTGATCAAAGGAATCATTTTGAGCCGTCCGATGAAGTGGAATGGTTCAGATTTTGCATGTATTTACAGAGATGTCACTCCTCCAATCTATAAATAGCCTCTCATTCCTCATATGAGGGGAGTCCAAGAAAAAGAGAGGAGAGAAATCTAAAGCTTGAAAATCCTCCAAGCACAATCATGCCACCACTCAACGGTTGTCAACCACCCCCGCCATCAACCACTGCCGCCGATCCTCGCCATCAATCTGCCTCATCACGTCCTTCATTGCCGATGGCTATTCTCACGTCACTATCATTTGCTACCACTAGAATCTACAACAACGTGACTATATGGTTTGTTGTCGAATGAGATTCCCATTATCGCCTCTTCATATACAATTTTGTAATCCCGTATCGGGAAAACTTGTACTCCAAAATAAAAATATAGTGGAAGATTTTTACTAGGCTAGGCCCCGTGGTTTTTCCCTCTTTTCGAGATTTTTCATGTAAAAATTTTGGAGTTTTCTTGTTCACTCTTTAAATACCTGTGTGTGTTGATTTCAACATGGTGCTTTTACTCTATCGTAACTGGTTTTCTAGTGCGCAACAATGTTTAATGCATATTTATGCTTATATTTTCAATAATATGCATATGTTGTGTTTATATTGATGAATCATAGCACATCAATCTTTAATAGCCTAATAACAAAGTAACCTAGCATTTTTTACACATATAGTCAAATTATGATTATTTTTTGTATTATTATTCTTATTATTCTTTTTCATACTATTACTATTATTATTTAAATAATGAATTAAAATTCATAATAAAAGATAATTTAGTGCAAAGTAAGCATCTCATAGCAATTTGGAAGAATTTAATAGTACTTAATTTTAATTAGTTTGGCTCATTCTAAGTCAAACTTGGCTGACTCTAGTTGGTAGCTTAGATGTTAAGAAAAAAAAAGTATATTTAAAGCTTTAATTAAAGAAACGCACTTAATGTAATTGTTTTTGGAAATTTTGGAGGTGAAACTATTAGAACCTTTGACAGGATTGACGAGTTCGATCGTGAGCTGGTCCTTTGATAGGTTTGTTTCAATCCTAAAATTGCCTCTGCATAGCATAGGAGATTGAATCGATGAACTTGATTGGTTTTTAAAGAATCGATTGGTTTTAAAATTATTCAAAATTTGGCTTTATAATTTTAAGATATCGTTAAAAATAAAATAGATAAAGTAATTTAAATAATATGCCATAGAGTTTATTTAGAGCTTATATTTAAAATATTTAAGAATCAAGAATCCTAAATTAAAATATTATAATTTTAAATTAAAATATCATTATTATATTAATATTACAACCTTTTAATTATATTTAAATAATTTTAATATTTATTATATCATCTAATTAAACCTCTATCTTAATTTAGGTTGAATCATTGAGTCCTGAACTTCTCTTTCTTACAATGCAATTTATGATAAGATTTTCAAAATATTGCTTTTAGGTGTTGATGTATAGAATAAAAAATTGAGTGATAGATAGGATAATCCCCTTATATAATTCAAAAGCAAATATGTTCCAAATAGAAATAGAAAAATTATATTTTTTTTCATGAATTCACATTAATCAGTTATGATTTTAAAAATCAAATTTGACCAATTGTTTCGACAAGTTTAATCGTGAATAAATTCTCTAGCCAATTTGATCTAGTATTAAATTCACTTTTGAACAAAAATGACCAAAATTAAACTTGAATATGTGAACTAGATAGATTTTTAAAAGACCTTATCATTTTACTATTAATAATTTTTTATTTTTTATTTTGATTGAATGATTATAAAAAATAAATTTAATCATTTGACATTTTTAAACATTTCAATGTCCAAATGAAATCAAAATTAATCAACCCTGATTTAGTTGAATTTATCTTATTGAGAGGTTCAATTTAGCTATAAATACGTAACATTTAAAAGAAATTACACTCACAAATGACTTTTAAGATGTTTTCAATTTCACTTCTTAAGTGATTGATTAAAATCTTATTTGGACTCAAGATCTAAACATTCTTAGTGCCATCATATTCATTTTGTCAAATCATAGAGTATCATTCATAAGTTAGTTGAAAACTTTTTTGAAACAATCTTAAAATCAAACCCTAATATTTGTTGGCTCAAACACTTAGTGATTTAGGTCCAAAAATTCTATTAACTATTACTTTTTTAACAAGTAATCTCTCACTTAAAAGATCAATTTGAGTCTAATTTGATTCCTTAATGGACTCATTGATTAAAATAATAAATTATAAATCCAATCCTAATAAAACTATCTCTCAAAACTTTGATTATAAAAAAAAAATCCACCTATAATTTATTTTGCAACCAACCAAACAATCTTATATATTCTAATTTCTTTGCATTTAAGTTGACATATATTTTGCACAGACATGTATTCCAATTAGTTGCAACTAAACAATATTTGAATGGGTTGAAGCACTAATAAATCCACTCGTGGGCCCAACCATTTAGCCTTGAGCGGATGGATTTTCCTCCTTTGATGAGCTACCCCTAGGTTGCTCACAGTTATGGGTTCATATTCACTTGGATAAACATTCCGGTGAAATGCCTTGCATAGGCTTCCTAACATTCGAGATTATATTAAGAGAAACTTTCTTTAATATTCATAATTCCTATCAATTTTTTGTTGATGGGGTATTTGGGTTTTTACTATGACTAGCATCATCTATTCTTGTGATGATGAGATATTTCTTTGAAATGCTTAAATGAAAGGGATCCTTGTGCTTGTCTTTGTCATGTTATCAATGATTTGCCTTTGCCATGGCTGACAATTTGATGTATTTTGCAATAGAGTTTAAGGTTTTTGTAATGCAAAAATCGGATAAGATGCACAAGAATTTAGGCAAAGTTTAATCTCTTTTAATGCAAATCTCAAAACAAATAAAAGTCAAGTTAATTGCTGGACAATAATTTAAAAACCATCTGACAGATGAAATTCAACAAGAAAAAATAAGAATGAAATAAAACCATGCAACCATTAGGATTCACACTGCAAAATGAAGCAAATCAGATTATACCAAACTTGAACAAATTTTAATTGCACACAACATCAATTATAGAATACGTTGAAAAACGAATTAAGATAGAAGTCACAAAGTAAAAGAATGCCAATTACAAAAGAAAATTACTAACAATATACATCTATTAAGTGCAGGAATATATTTTTGAACCTTGTGATAGTTAGATTGTAGTTATTTAAAATCTTTACTTGATTTTGGTTAAATTGCACCATGCTATTTTTGTTTGATTGACCCAATCATTATGTCCTACTGATTAACATGTTGGTACAATCTCAAAATTTAATATTAATTTGATATATGACATCTTAGGATCTAGCTTTTTAATGCAAACAATGTTGCTATCTCAAGTACTCTTAAATTTAGAATCTACAGTTAATATACAACTAACTAAAACAGTGCAACAAGAAGAAGTCCTCCCACTACGTGGAGTCAGCTACATGAATCATATTTTTCTCCAATGTATCTTATTAAGTGTCACATTCTCTTTTAATCCTAATAAAATAAGGTCATTTTTATACTTTATAACCAAGTTATTTTAGGTTTATCTCTTTCTAAACATAGGTAAAATATAATACTTTTACTCTCCAAATTAAGTCATCAAACATATGACATTTTATACAAACCATCTAAGAACTCTCTAATCTTATCTATCACTGGAGCTACTCGTATCTTTTCATATAGATATTGATTACTCATTTTGCCTCTAAAGTGTAAAGCCACTCATCCACTCGAACATCCTCATCTCTACAACCCTTAACTTAAATTTATGCTACTCTTACCGCCAACATTCTACCATAAAGCATTGCGTCTAACCACCATCTTATAAAATTTTTCTGAGTGGTACTTTTCTATCACACAACAAACCCGACGCATTCCTCTACTTCAACCATCCAACAAATTATAGTACTATCATCCTCATCTATATCACTATTACTTTGAACAATAGACCTAAGATATCTAAAATATTCACTCTTTTTAATACTTGATCATCGATTATTACCACTCTGCCATTAGATCTATAATATTTCATATATTCGTTTTTAGATTTACTCAAATGAAAACCTTTAGACTCTAAGGCTGATCTTGATAATTCAAGTTTTTTGTAAAGGTGGTTGTAAAACCGTTGCAATGAAATAGCATTTTTAAATGGTATTATGGGTATTATGGGTATTATAGATATTTTATTTTATTTTTTAAATCGAACAATAGTTTTCTTACCATTATCACATAAATAAATAGCTTTCCATCGCATTAATGTCTGAAAAGCAACGAGAAAGTAGTAGCCAAATGAATGTCTGTCAATGGTCTGAAAGCAAAATAATGCGAAAGCTATAGTTTAAATAGATTCTATGCCTCCATCCTGTGCGGTCCACTCTACTTTTTATATTTAAATTTGTCTATTCATTTATTCAACTAAAATCCATGATTTTAATGGAAAAAAAGGAGCCATGCAGCCTCTAATTTTACTAATAATTATACGTTTCTTTTATTTCTGCAGTGCTTTTTATTTTTCTGCTTAGATAACCAGGCTAGTCCTGAACCATGGGGCAGAAGGCTGGAGGCTTGTACATCAATCCGAAAAAAATTGGCGCTGTTGGGAAACCCTGCATGAAGGAGATGGTTCAATTCCTCAGTTGTTTATCTCTGAACAAAACAATGACGACCATTGTGTCCGACAAAAAGAACTATTGGTTACTTGTGTAGAATCTCAGGTGCTCATTCTGTTCTATCACAGCGTACTTTTTTTTAATTCACTTTTTAATTCTGAAATTATGCCATAATTCTTATATTGGGAATTAGGCAAGATCTAATTTAATCACTATTAAAAATAAAATCAACGGACAAATTCAATTTGTTGTTTTGCAGAGTGGCAAGCCTAAGAATCCAGCAAGAACCATAAATTACCATTTACAGAGGCTCGGCAAAAGCAAGTTCTTCTAATTGATATCTCTACATTGTAAGTTTATTGATGTTAGGATATTATCTAATCAGTATTTTGATTTTCTTTTTGATGTGATGATTAGGACGTGATAAGTATATTTTGAGCTCCACACCCTCAGATAATGGAGTTTTCTGGCTTTTGGTTTGTTTTTGAAAAGACATTTTTCAGATTGGAATATAACAAAATATCCATTTATTTAAGCATTATAGCTTGGGTTTGTGCTTGTAGCTGAAACTAGGAACTTGAATTTCAATCAGAAATAGAGTAATGCACAACATAGCACACAATTCTTAAGCATTTACATATCTAACATCTAAACTTTGATATTTATGAAAACAGCAGTTTTCCTTACAATAAGAAATTACATTTCACTTAAAAATATTCATGGTGGTGTTCTTTTTGATATAATATTAAAGATTATGATGCTATTTATGCAAATATTGAAGTTTAGGTATCAGATATGTAAATATAGAAGAATTAGAACAGATTCTTGCTTCAATTCTGATAACATTTTGGAATCTCCTTTATATAATCTCTGTACTGCCATAGCATCACTCAATCAATTGCATTAGAAAAATGGATATTTATTTTTTTGAGTCTGCTTCACATAGTTTTACTCTGCAGCAACTTCATAGTTCATATATATATATGTATTTGCTGTGCATTTCACACACATTTAGGGGCTGTTTCGTATCCTTTTTAGGCAGGATTTGTGCAAGATTTAGGTTAAATTCTTCCGATCAGTGTTTTGGAGATTTTAAAGCCTGCTATTTTGATAAACTTAGTTTTAACCTCATTAATGGTTAAATCTATGATTTGTTAATCCTCAGTGAGATTTAACTGTTGTTATGTTTGATAGTTTTCAAATTTTAATCATGTCCAGATTTAGTTAATATGGATTTACTTAGTCCTATATGAGTTAAATCCTATTTATTTGGTGTCGTACAATAGGCAGCATTTAAGCAAGATTTAAATAAAATCCTACCAATCTGAATTTTGGAGACATCGATTTTTGCTATCTTTATAAATCTTGTGTATGTTCCAATCTCATTATTGGTTTAATCATGATTTATTATATTTAATTAAGGTTTGATTAAAATTTGTTTATTTTAATAAATGAGCTGATCGTTAACAAGTTTGATTATCCCAATTTAAACTAAGCTCATGAAGAAACTCGAGCCGTGAACAATTTTTTTTTAAAATGAGTTTAAGCTTAAACACTATCCTAAAAGCTCGAGTTATTGTGGAGATTGGGCAACTTGAGTTATTGTATGTTTTGGATCAACCAGAGTCATCTCGAAGCAGAAGTACTAGCTTCTATAAAAGATAAAAGCACTCCATACAAGAAAAAGATATTAAATTCATGGTTGAACGATAAGTGAGAGAAGCGTTGGCGCAAGTCCGAGGTAATTCATCAGTTATAAAAGGTAGACTCTACTTAGCGGAATTTGATGATATCCAATATTCTAAGGGTTTTGTGCCTCTTTCTTTCAAAAGCTATGATGGCAGTAAGAATTCTTGTCAATGATAAATAAGATTGAACACCATCGTTTGTCATGTTTGTAGTTGGAGGAGTAGAGTGAAAAAATAAGATTAATATAAACAAAATTAAATTTAGTTGTTATAAAAGTGCTTGTTTAGGATCAATTTTCTCTTGTATTTTTATTTTAGAAAAATTATATTATTTTTAAAAATATTTAAAATAATTTTTGAATGTTTTAAATATTTTAAGAAATAATTATCAATATCAAATATATTTTATTTAAAATTTAAATAATAAATAGAAAACATAAAGGAGTTATTTGGGATAAATTTTATTTTTTTATTTTTTGTTTTGATTTAAAATAAAATATATTTAGTGGTGGTAGTTGTTTTTAAAAATTTTTAAAAGTTAATTTGAGTATTTTTAAAATCAATGTTATTTATTTTTAAAAATCAAAATAAAATTAATTTTAAACAAGCACTAAATAAACATATGTTAAAAATAATACAAAAATAAAAAACAATAAATAAAATTGATTCTAAACACTCCCTTAGTAAATTCATTAGTTTTTCGATATTTCGTTTTATTCTTTTTTTATTAAATCAAAATTAGGTGGGTTTTTTTTATAATCAAAGTTTTGAGAGATAGTTTTATTAGGATTGGATTTATAATTTATTTATTTTAATCAATGAGTCCATTAAGGAATCAAATTAGACTCAAATTGAGCTTTAAGTGATAGAGATTACTTGTTAAAAAAGTAATAGTTAATAGAATTTTTGGACCTAAACCACTAAGTGTTTGAGCCAACAAATATTAGGGTTTGATTTTAAGATTGTTTCAAAAAAGTTTTCAACTAACTTGTGAATGATACTCTATGATTTGACAAAATGAATATGATGGTACTAAGAATGTTTAGATTTTGAGTCCAAATAAGATTTTAATCAATCACTTAAGAAGTGAAATTGAAAACATCTTAAAAGTCATTTGTGAGCATAATTTCTTTTAAATGTTACGTATTTATAACTAAATTAAACATCTCAATAAGATAAATTCAACTAAATCAGGGTTGATTAATTTTGATTTCATTTGGACATTGAAATGTTTAAAAATGTCAAATGATTAAATTTATTTTTTATAATCATTCAATCAAAATAAAAAAATAAAAATTTATTAATATTAAAATGATAAGGTCTTTTAAAATCTATCTAGTTCACATATTCAAGTTTAATTTTGGTCATTTTTGTTCAAAAGTGAATTTAATGTGAATTCATGAAAAAATATATATATAATTTTCTATTTCTATTTGGAACATATTTGCTTTTGAATTATATAAGGGATTATCATATCTATCACTCAATTTTTATTCTATACATCAACACCTAAAAGCAATATTTTGAAAATCTTATCATAAATTACATTGTAAGAAAGAGAAGTTCAGGACTCAATGATTCAACCTAAATTAAGGTAGAGGTTTAATTAGATGATATAATAAATATTAAAATTATATAAATATAATTAAATGGTTGTAATATTAATATAATAATGATATTTTTAATTTAACATTATAATATTTTAAATTCTTAAATATTTTAAATATAAGCCCTAAATAAAATTCTAGGACATATTATTTAAATTATTTTATCTATTTTATTTTTAACAATATCTTAAAAGTATAAAGCCAAATTTTGAGTAATTGTAAAACCAATCGATTCTTTAAAAACCAATCAAGTTCATCAATTCAATCTCCTATGCTATGCAGAGGCAATTTTAGGATTGAAACAAACCTATCAAAGGACTAGCTCATGATCGAACTCGTCAATCCTGTCAAAGGTCCTAATAGTTTCACCTCCAAAATTTTCAAAAATAATTAACATCTAAGCTTTAAATATACTTTTTTTTTCTTAACATCTAAGCTACTTACTAGAGTCAGCCAAGTTTGACTTAGAATGAGCCAAACTAATTAAAATTAAGTACTATTAAATTCTTCCAAATTGCTATGAGATGCATACTTTGCACTAAATTATCTTTTATTATGATTTTTTAGTTCATTATTTAAATAATAGTAGTAATAGTATGAAAAAGAATAATAATACAAAAATAATCATAATTTGACTCTAGTATGTAAAAATATTGTGCTAGGTTACTTTGTTATTAGGTTATTAAAGATTGATGTGCTATGATTCATCGATATAAACACAACATATGCATATTATTGAAAATATAAGCATAAATATGCATTAAATATGATATTATAAAAGTATATTATATATATTAATAGAATATTGAGGTAATTTATTTTATTAATAGAATATTATTTTTTTCTTCTCACTTGTCTTAGCAAATAAATCAGAATTAATTCAAAAAATAAATTATTATTACAGACATTGATGAGGGTAAAATTATGAAGGTGAATAAACTTAATATATAATATTTTAATTTTGAGATATTTTGGTATTGAATATTTTAAATATAATTCAAAATTAAAATTTTGGGGCATAAAATTAAATATTTTTTATTTTAATTTAAATATTTTTTTATACATTTGATCAAATTAAAAAAAATTCTTTTTGAGTGTTGAATTTTAGTCAACACATAGAAGCATAGTATATCTACGGTCCGGTTCAACTTAGAATGAGCAAAATTAATTAAAATTAGGCATCAATTAAATACTCTTAAATTTTAGAATTTATTTTCACTTTATAATTTTTTCTCACCATTAAAAATGATAATAGTAATATATAAGAAGACAATATTCATAATTTATTATAGACGCGTATTAATGAACCCATTAAAACTTATCTCTCTTTCAAGAAATTAAATATTGGCATGCAATGATACATAAATATTAAAGACAAAATATATCTATTATATACTCATTGCACGCAATATTAAAATATTATATCTTAAAAATTAAAAGAATTATAAAATAATTACACAACTTAAATAAATATAAATGAATTAAACAATTATAAATTCATTTTAATTTCATTAGAAAATTTAATTCATTAAATAAATTACTTAATTCATCAATTTATTTAATATATTTTGGAAAATTGGAGTACTAAAAATATTTGCAAGTAAATATATCTAGTGGTATCAAAATAATTTCATTAAATTTCATCAAATAACATAACGATTAAGCAACACAAACATTAAAAAAAAAAACTCAAGATTTATATGTATGTCACACAATTCATATGCATTTACATATCTAAGAATTAAAATTTAACACTTTACGTACACATGAAAAATTTTATAATATTTGAGTGTTAAGCATGTAAATGTTAAAATTTGCATATAAGAAATTTAAATAGGGGCGGAGCTAACTCGGTGGGCAAAATTTAAATAATTAAATAATATAATAAATAAATAAATAATATTTAAAATTAATATTTTGAAAAAAATATAAATAATTAGTAAAATAATATCACTAAATTAAAAAAAATATAAGTGAATAAGATCATTAAACGTATGAATTTTTATTTTAATTAATTAAAAAGTCATTTAAGAGTAATGAGTTAAATTGATTTTTTTGAAGAGGAGTTGATTATATTAAATACAAATTAAAGATGGGTAAAATGTAAAAAATATTTTTTTAAAAAAGAAAAAAAATAGGCAGATCCACCACTATATATATATATATATATATATAATAAACTATATTAAATTTATTTGGAATTCTAAAAATATATTTATTTTCAAAACATTCGACCAAATAATCTCTTGAGAGAGAGAGAGAGAGAGAGAGAGAGAGAGAGAGAGAGAGATCTAAAAAATTGTGAAATAGGATAACTTTTTTAATTAATAAAATGTTATTTTCTTCCTTCTCACTTACTCCACTTCGCTAATAAATCATAATTAATTCAGGAGAATAAAATATTATCATATCACATCGTTGATTCAAAAATTATTGAATTATTGAATAGATTTTAGTTATTATATATTTTTATATTAATTTTAATATGTTAAAAGAATAGCTTGGAGCCCAACTAAGATTAACCTCAAAAATTAACCTCATTCTTAAAAGTGTAACTTGCTCTCAAAGAAATTAACCTCATTCTTAAAAGTGTAACTTGCTCTCAAAGAAATTGTTTTAGAAAATTAATATAACAACTGCGAGCAATTTTTATAAATTATTGTCATGGGAATAAATTAGATGAGAATAAAGTCGTGGAGGTGAGTAAACTTATCTTTTCTTAAAGACAACTTTAATAATTAAAGGGATCTAACAGAGACATATCTAATTTCTTGTATTTTATAAATTTTCATATTAAAAATTATAAAATTATAATTATGATTTTAAAAATCAAATATTAAAATATAAAATAAAAACATAGAATCAACAAATTCAATCAGAATTAAATTAAGTAAATCAATAAATAATAACATTAATTTAATAAAATTTAAATAACACAACAATAATATTTTATTAATTTTATATATAATATTTTAATTTTGAGATCTTTTATTTTAAAATATTTTAAATATAATTCTAAATTCAAAATTTTAAAAATAAAAAGTTAATAAATTTTTATTTTAATCTAAATATTTTATTTCTAGACATTTTATTAAAATTCAAAAGTTCAAATTTGATTAATATTAGAGTCGCCAAGTTTTATAAATATCTATCCAATTCATTAGTTGAACCTATATAGAATTGATTGGATGGTCAATTCATAAATAATTTTTTTTTATAAATACTTTGACCCAGAGTCCAAATATTTTAGGCTTATTTGGAATCAATTTTATTAGATTTTTTTCTATTTTTGAAAAAGTGTATTTATTTGCTATATTTAAAAAAAAATTATTTTTTTGTTTCAAATATATATATTATTTTGAAAATGCTTAGAATAAATTTTAAATATTTTGAGTTTTTTTAACTAATTATTAATTTGTTTATATTAAATTTAAATAATATAAAAAGTAAAATAAAAAATATATAAATATAATATAAGAAGCGATTGATCGCAAATTGACTATAAATTGATCGCAAATTGATGCCATCATAAGAGTTATCTATGAAATTCGTGGACTATTCAAAGAGTAAATCTTCAAATCGAGCACCTCTTCATATACAAAAATTGATCTATCCCTAGGGGTGAGCATTCGGTCGGTTTGGTTTATTCGGTTGGGATTTTGGTGAAACCAAATAAACCAAATCGTTATTTTGAAAAAACTGAACCGACCAAAGTAGCACTAAAACAGATAAATAAGAATAAACCGAATTAGATTTGGTTTATTCGGTTCGTTTTCCTAAACCAATTACATAGACAAATTAAAAAAAAAGATTTTAAAGTTAACAAACAAATAATAGAAATTTTATTAACTAAAGTTACTAAACTAATCAGATACATATTGATATAATCTAATGTACAATGTAAATAGTTTTTCATATTGATACAATTTAATGTACAAATTAAAATTATAAACAATTAACAAAGAAAGAGAAAAAAATAGTACAACATAATTCAATTTTATTGAGCACAAAAAGGAATCCAAACCCGGTCGGTCCGACGAGGACATTTGACAACTCTTTCGAGGGAGAACCAGAGCCTCGCCGTATGAGCTGCGAGCCTTGATCAGCAAAGTGAATGACCTTCTCTTAAGAACTTCGCCACAAAGGAAAAAATTTTTTTACCCAACCCTGAACTAGATGATTTCTCATCCAATGTAGAGGAACACTAGAGCATATGAGATTTGTGTCTCCTCACTTGACCCTAGGGGGGTTTTTATAGACCCCTTATAGGGGCAAACAGGTAATAAATAAATTAAAATGAAAAAAATGAGTGAAAGTGGGTGAAAAAGGACAAACCCTCATGGATCGACGCCTCCCTACCGCCCGCGCTCCGCGCGACGTGACGCCAAAGAACCTCCCATGGGTGGGAGCGGGCGCCTGCAAGCGTCCGTAAGTGTCTAGATGGGTCCATAATCCCGAAATCTTGCGCCTGCGCGTACCAGCATGAATCCGCGGCCTGCACCCGCTTCCGTGATCATAATCTTGTACTCCCATGAAGATTTGTTCTCTCAAAATGTATGGTTAATGGACCCGCAAATTTCATTGAAGAATTTGCTATTTTCAAGTATTTGGCATATATATTTTTGGATGATTGAGATAATGTCATCCAAAAATAGGGAGACAACTGATATGACACTAAAAATGCTATTAGTCCAAGCACGAATCTTGATGTCGAAAGCAATCTGATTCTGAATCAAGACTAATCTAGATCAAGCGCTTATTATCAATTGACTCTTAAATATGAAGTATTTATAGTCAAATCGAGCGTCTTAACGAGCCATATCTAACAAGCCTAAGATCTCATAATTCTGACTTCATTTGAGCATTCAAATACTTAAATTACATAAAATGATCAAGGGAATCATCATGAGCCTTCCCATGGAGTGGTTTGGATTTTGCATGTATTTGCGGAAATGCCCTCTCTCTAATCTATAAAAAGTCCCTCATTTTTCACATGATGAGAGACCTAAGCAAAAGAGAGAGAAACTCTAAAGAAAATCCCCAAGATAATCGTTTACCACTGACGGCCGACCACCGGCCGGTCTTTTGCTGCCAATCCCCGCCGTTTGTCCCCTCATGCCGATGCGGCCGCCGATATTTCAGCCGCTTCGCCCTCGCCACCATATCAACCACCATCATCAATCATCGATCAACCATCATCGCCGCTATCATCGTCGACCATTTATCGCCGATCACCGCTGCCACGCCCGGCCGACCATCGCCGATCATCTCCGCCGATCATCACCATCACACGTCATTGCCGTTTCACCATCACCAACCGCCATCATAACGATAAACCATTCTCGTGATATGTTACCGATTCTGATTCCTATCGGCTTTTCCATATACACTCAGAATCAGATCGGAAAACTATGTACTCCAAAGGAGATATATAATGAAAATGTTTTGTTGGGCTAAGTCGTGAGTTTTCCTCTTTTCCGGGGTTTTTATGTAAAATTTTGGAGTTTTGTTCACTTTTAATATGTTAGATTTTACACAAAGAGTAAGAATTTTATTCTATTGATTTTCTAGCACGCAAAAGTACTTTTTATAATAATTCCTTTAATTTTCTTGATTTTAGTAAGCACGACTGATTTTTTATTATTATATTTTTTGAAAAAGTACAGTTGGTTTGAAAAAGTTTTACATAGTTCAAATGGACTTTTTATAAGAGAAAATTTATTATGTAACAAGCACCCTTAATATCATACAATAAACTTTTTATTTTATTACATTTAATGAATTTAGTCACATGCTTTATATATTTGTTTATTTAGGTTGTTTAAAAGTTTATATTTTTTAATTAAATACTTTATAAGATAATAATATGTGGACCATGTTTTCAATTTTCATCATTTGAACTCATTAATTTTTAAAATTGTAGCTTTTGCATTAAGAACGTGGCTCATTGCAACAAATGTGAAAATCTAAGATTAAAAAAAAATTTTAAAGTCATCCTTCCTTACTTACTAAAATATTCAAAATAAATTCTTAGATATAACTTGGTACCTAGATTTTCATAGATTTATCATAAAATTTTCAATAGTCTCAATGATCAAATAAATACTATTTTATCAATTTTATTTTAGTTTGTTTTATGTTAAGTTGAGAATTTATTAAATACAATAATTAGGAGTATTTATAGAATTTAGACAAATAAAAATGTGTGATCTTTCCCAATAAATTTCAATCATAATTTTGTAGCTTATTTTTTAATAAGGGTTTCAAAAGACACAAAAAAGAGGGCAAAAAAAAAGAGAGTTTTAGTTAAAATATTATATTTAATTTACTTTATAAATGTTTTAATTGAACTATTAATATCTAATCAAATAAATACATTTAATTATAAATTAAATTAATATTCATAATTAAATGTATTAGATAATATATTAATTTAAGCAAATTGATATTATTTTTATTTAATTTGCATAAATATAATTTATTGTTTAATTAGCTAATATTGTTAAAAAATGATTTATTATAATACTTGTTACGTAAAACCAGTAGAGTGAAAGTTTACTTAAATTGTGAAATCCAACACACATACATGTATTTAAAGAGTGAACAAGAAAACTAATTTTACGGAAAATCAAAAAAGGGAAAACCACGGCAGAAAGCTTCCACTATATATTTATTTTGGAGTACAAGTTTTCCCCACGAGATTACATAATTATATAAGACAATGGAACCCCAAAATCGGACAACAACATAATCACGTCAGCAAAAGTTGTTGGTAGAGATGAGGAACAACGGGAACATCCACTAACGATGAAGGTCTGATGGAGACCGATGGACGACGCGAGGATCACGGTGGCGGCGGCGTACGGTGGTTGGTAACCAACGGGATGGTCGCCGACATGAGTGGTGACACGATTATGCCAGAGGATTTTCGGCTTTAGACCTCTCTCTCTTGCTTGGTCTCCCCTCATATAAATGAGGGTTATTTATGGAGTGGCGTCCTCTGTAAATACATGCAACCAACCACTCATCTCCATCGGACGGCTCATGATGATTCTCTTGATCATATGATGTATTTTGAATATTTGAATGCTCAAATGAAGTAGAATTATGAGATCTTGGGCTCATTAGCCGTCGACGCCGATTTTACTATAAACACTCCATGTTTGAGAGTTATTTAAAGATTTAACTGACATCCTAGAGTTTTCAAGGATATTTTAAGTGTTTGATCTCACCGGCCAACTTTCAGATTAGCTTGCAGATCAAGATTCTGCTTAGTATTTTAAGTGTCATGGTGCCTATTTTTATCTCAATAAAAATATATATATATATATATATATATATATATATATATATATATATATATATATATATATATATATATATATATATATATATATATATATATATCAAATACTTGAAAATAACAAATTCTTCAATTAAATTTGAGAGTCCATTAACCAAACATTTTGAGAGAATAAATCTTCATGGGAGCATAAGATTAGAACCACTAAAGCGCATGCAGACGCATGGATGTGTATATGCGAGATTTCGAGATTACTGGACTCATCCGAATGAACGAGCACGGCACATGCAGGTCAGCACAGGGCGGCGGGCCGTGCGGGTCGGCTGGTCGCTGAACTGACACCATGAACTGGGCTGGCCCGGCGTATGAACGCTGGTCTGAGCGGTCACAGTCCACGGCTGGCCCCAGAGTGTCAGCGAGGGCAATGGCCGATGCGCCGAATGGACACTGGAGTCTGAATGCTGCATGAACAGAGCCGGCTGGCAAGCCCTGCGTTCATGAGTGAAAACGTCCGCTACCATTTTGCTGTCCGCTTTTGAGGTTTTGGCTTTTGGTGATTTTGACCTTTTGCCCTATAAGAGGTCTATAAAACCCCACAAGCTGGGAGATGGCACCTTCTCTTTTCGAGAGAAGGTCATTTGGAGGCAACCCAAGACCAGCCTCGAAGAGGTGTTAATTGACCCTGACGGACCGACCGGTTGAATGTGATCAAGACCGTAGTTCATACATACAAGGCTTTCTAAAGAGGTGTCAATCGACTCGCTGACCGCCGGATTAAGACCAGTTCATAATGCAAGACTCCGCTTTTCCCTTGAAAGAGGCGCCAATCATTTCGTCGACCGTCCGGGTCGGAGGCGATCAGGCCGCGTTACAGTTTTCTGAGGCCAACTATACTCCCCGTCCATCGGTTCAGAAGCGATCAAGGGCGATAAACCGAGACGGGTCGACACAGCGAATGGTGGCGGACGATGGAGCGGACGCGACCGTGGTGAGATAACCAGCGAGGTGGTGGAGGAGATCAGCGGCGACAGCAATGCGGAGCTTGATATTAGTGGTTACAAGCAGGCGGTGGCGGCGCAATGTAGCGACGTGGGTAATCGGCCGGTAATGGGATGACGCAAAAATTACCGATGGTCGCGGCGACCGCAGGTTACCAGCAGAGTGGTCGATAATCAGCAAGCGTAGTCAGCGGTAGGCGCGGCGGATGACCATCGATGTTGGCTGGAGAAGATTGTTATGTGGTCGGCAGAGGGCGACGGTAGTGGCATGCGACCGGCGACGATGAGGATTTTGACTATCAAGGTTGTTTGTCAAAGTGACTCGTTAACGTATGGAAGATGTTGAATTGAATCCGAGATTTTGACCCATCGTGTTATTTATCTGAGTGTTACATGACGTTAACTTGTGTGGAAGAGGTTGAATTGAATCCGAGATTTTGACCCATCCGGTTGTTTTGTCGAGTGTTAAGACGCAACTGTGTGGAAGAGCGGGGAAGTCCACCAATGACCTTTTGACCTATCCTAGGTTGTTTGTTGAGTCTTTGGCGACGCTAATGCGAAGAGAATTGAATTGGCGAGATTTTGACTATCTGAAGTTGTTTGTCAGAGTGTTACCCGATGATGTTAACCTATATGAAAGAGGTCGAATTGAATCCGCTAAGGATTTTTGACCTATCCGAGGTTGCTTGTCAGAGTGTTACCCGATGACGTTAACTTGCATGGATGAGATTGAATTGAATCTACTAAGGATTTTGACCCATCCGAGCTTGTTTGTCAAAGTATTACTTGATGACGTTAACCTGTGTGAAAGAGGTCGAATCAAAACATCCGTTGTGGTAGTAAAAAGTTGCTCCTTAACCTTGGTCTTGTGAGTATGATTGAATTGAAATATCTCTTCTCCAACTTTGACTTATTTTTTGGGATGGTAATCGATTAGATGCTTAACATATTAACATGAACGATCTTAGATTAAGAGTTCCCCCCAGTTTTCGACAAAATTTGAATGAACGAAGTTTGATGAATCTTCATTCTCACTTGCGCTCTTTAAAAGCTTGAAATGCTCCACCTCAATGGTGGTTTCGATCTTGTTGGGAAACTTGGTCACCATACAAGATGAAATAATGAGAATCAGTTTCCCAAAGACGGTGCGAAAATGTTGCGTGCTAGAAGACCAGTCGCGGTAGAGTGAAAGTTTATGCCTTAGCCTTGTTGTGAAATGCAGCACACATACATGTATTTAAAGAGTGAACAAGAAAACTCCAGAATTTTTAAGTGGAAAACCTCGAAAAGAGAAAACCATACGCCAAGAAAAAGCTTTCACTATATATTTGTTTTGGAGTACAAGTTTTTTTCTCTACGAGATTACATAATTGTATATAAGAAGGGCTCACAATGGGAACCCCAAAATCAGACAACAACAGCCATATAATCACGGTTGTAAAATTGTTGGTAGCAGATGATGGTGAGCTGGGAACATCCACTAACGATGAAGGTCACATGATGAGACATCAAGATTGACGACGGCGAGGATCGGGTGGCGGCGGCGGCATGGTTGGTAACAACGGGTGGTCGGCGACCATCAGTGGTGACACGATTATGCCTCGAGGATTTTCAAGTTTTGTTCTCTCCTCTCTTGCTTGGCCTCCTCTCATATGAGGAATGAGGGGTTATTTATAAATTGGAGGAGTGGCGTCTCTGTAAATACATGCAAAATCCGAACCACTCATCTCCATCGGACGGCTCATGATGATTCCCTTGATCACATGATGTATTTTGTGTATTTGAATGCTCAAATGAAGTTAGAATTATGAGATCTTGGGCTCGTTAGATCCGCTTCGACGATTTGACTATAAACACTCTATGTTTGAGAGTTATTTAGAGATTTAACGACATCCCAGTTCAGGATATTTTAAGTCTTGATCACCGCCAACTTGGATCACCTTGTTTTAGCATCAAGATTCGTGCTTCGACTAGTAGTATTTTAAGTGTCATATCAATATTATTTACATAATGTTTTATTAATTTAAAAGTTTAAATTCTACAATAATAGTTAAATAGTTTTGTTGATTTTAATCAAATTTAATCTTTATTATATCAAATATTTTTAAATTTGACTGCGTCTGAATTTGTAAATTCGAATTTACAGGATTTACTCGGTCAAACTTCATCCAACTCGCAGGCAAACAGCCCCTTAACTCACGACTCACATACTGCGTGGACCCCACCTGACCCATCGTTTACGGCTTTTGTTAAATATCTCGTAGCTTCTCCTCGCACCCACCCTCTCCTCGCCGGCAGCAGGCGACGTAGTTTGCTCTTCGTCACGAGCCACTCCGACCGCGCACAGGCAGTCCCAAAACTTTGGGGTGCTGCCGGCTGAAATGGGTCAGGATCTGAGCTGCAGCCGCCGGAGCCTCGAGCGACAGTTCTTCGCCGCCGCAAAATCCGGTGAAATTGAAGCCACAGAGTCAATACTATGCAAAGATCCTTCTTTTATCCAACGAACCACCGTTTTCAGCCGTTTATCGTCCCTCCATATCGCCGCAGCGAAGGGTCAAGTTCAGGTTTGGCTTTTCCCCCCTTCATCCTCGCCTAAAGGTCGTCTTCATCTTATGTTTGCACTCTGGTTTTTAACTTTTTTTCAGATGCTTTCTTTGCTTTTGGAGCGATGGGATAACCCGGACGTTCTCAACCGTCACAAGCAGGTAACCAGCCTTGGAAAAAAATTTTTTTTTTTTTTTTGAAGACTGTTTATAGTTTTCTGATATATGTGATTCTGCCTGGAAGACTCCTCTGATGCTAGCTGCAATGCACGGGAAGATTGCCTGCGTGGAGAAACTCCTTCATGCGGGAGCAAATGTGAGTGAAAATATATAATTTTTTCTTTTACTCAATTTCTGTTCTTCCGATTGATTGGGTAGCGATTGCTGTTTTATTTTCAGATCTTACTCTTCGATTCGTTGAATGGAAGAACTTGTTTGCACTATGCCGCTTACTACGGCCATATAGATTGCCTGCAAGCAATTCTTCAGGCTGCTCGTTCGAATTCAATCGCAGAATCATGGTTAGCGTCGCTTTACTTTCTGAGTTTTCATTTCATTTCCTCCACTTCAATCTAAACAAAACCTATGGTGTTAGATTGTTGGAAATTATTAATTCTGATTAATAGATAGTAGATATCTGAGAGGGTTGATTGGTACTTCATTTTCTGAAATTGCAGGGGATTTGCTCGTTTTGTGAATGTTAGAGATGGGAAGGGGGCAACTCCACTGCATCTTGCTGCGAAGCAGCGGCGGCCAGATTGCGTTCATGTGCTATTGGAAGAAGGGGCTCTCGTCTTCGCTTCTACTGGAGACAATGGGTAACTTTGAGCTCTTCCCTTCGCTCTATTAGTCACAAGCTTTGTTTTTTTTTTCTGTAAATTTGAGGAGTTGAGAGAGAAAACTAGCTCAGCAAATTAACAAATATCTTGCTTTGCAGTTATCTTGGAAGCACAGCGCTTCACTTCGCAGCTCGCGGAGGTTGTGTTGATTGCGTTCGCCAATTGCTCGCTTGGGGTGCTGATCGCCTTCAGATGGATTCATCTGGGTAAGAATCGTTGCATGAGCTGAAGGGTCTTCTGATTTCGGAAGAATAATTGATGATACTCGTTTCTTCGATGAATTTGTCTGATATATGGCTGTGTAGCTTGATACAAATTGATCATTGCAGGAGAATACCTTATGCGGTTTCGGTGAAAAAGAAACATATGATATGTGTTGCACTGTTGAATCCTTCTTCTACAGAGCCTCTAGTCTGGCTTTCTCAATTGAAGTTCATCAATGAGCTGATGCAAGATGCCATGCTCATGCTAGAAAGTGCTCTTATGGAAGTCAAGAAGGAAAGAGAAAAGAAGATTTTTAAGGGAATGATTTACTCTTTGCCCTCCCCTGAAGAAACTGAAGACTGTAACGATGATGACACATCAGAGGTAGTCTTTACTATTTCTTCCTCTCTGTTTCAGTTTCTAATGAAATGGTGACTTAAATATGATCTTAATTATGCTTCTACAATAATTAAGTGCTTGTTTGGCCGAGCTTTTTCTCTTCAGGAGATTAAAAACTGCTATTTTTAATACAATTTAAGCCTTCCTGGAGCTCGTCACAAGCTTTAGGATGGATCAAGCATTATGTATTTGCCACTTGATGTTATCATTGAACTCCATTTATATCCATCTAAAGTGCACCATTGCAGTCAGGTGAGAATGAGCTATGTTGTATCTGCTTCGACCAAGCTTGCTCGATCGAAGTGCGAGATTGCGGGCACCAAATGTGCGCCCGCTGCACGCTGGCCCTTTGCTGCCACACCAAGCCCGACCCCTGAACCGCCTCCCCGTGCCAATCTGCCCCTTCTGTAGGAGCGACATTGCTGGACTGGTGGCGGTCGAGTCGAAGGCCGACGAAGAAATCGACAGGGAGAGCTCATTGAAGCTAAGGAGGTCAGGAAAATCCTGGAAGTTGAGTGAAGGGAGCAGCAGCTTCAAGGGCTTTTCTTCAGCCATGATCTCCTTTGGAAAGATGGGCAGTGCTGGTTCTTCTGGTCTTATTGCTGATAGTATCGATATGGCCGATAAGATTTGATCAGGTTGGAGTGGAACAATCAATGATTTTTATGTGGATTTTGGAATTGTTTCAAGTATGAGAGGGTTCAATTGAATCAGAGGTGGTTTTAGCTTAAGCTTTTAGAACTTACATTATAGGAGAGATTTAAAGTTTGTGAGATTCGGGGAATATTGTTTGTTCCTGAAAAAAAAAGGAGTATGCCCATAGTTATGGGATAGAGAAAATAATTAATTGGAGTTTGGTTTACTCTAATATAATAAAATATTTTGTTTTAATATTATTATATTATTATATTTTATTTGGATTTTTAAAAGAACTCTAAAAGAAAAAGAGTGCAAGTTGCATATGATTTTAGTAATCCTTAGAGAATTGAATAAAATTAATCTCATTTTTCATCATCTTTTGTTTGTTAGCGAAAATATGTTATCTAGAAGATTACCTGTGAGTTTTGGATCTGAATTGAGCAAATTTGGAGGTCTTATTTGAAAATTTCCTTTCTAAATATAAAGATATTAAAATTCTTCGTGCTATAGTCTTCACCTATAATTGAAGACTTTCACAAGCAATCATTCTTCCTCTACAAAGGACTTTATTGTATATATTTGTGCTTATAGTTAGTCTTATTAAGATAATTTATTAGCTGTTTTATTTTTCAGAAATTAATCAAAGTTATATTTGATTATCAATTTTTTTTTATTTAAAAAAAATTGTGATATAAAAAATTATTTTTGAAAATTAAAGTTATCGAAGTATAATATTTGTCAGAAAATTATTAATTGCTTTTTTTTTAAAAATAAAAATATTTATAACATTCATAATAATTTTTTTAAAAAGTTCTCTCAACAATAATTTTACAATTGACTTTATAAAAAGTTGTAGCATGCTTAAACTGACCCTTAATGGTGATTATTGTCATCGACAATTTTTCTGAAGATATTTTTATTGATAGGAGTCTTATTAGGGGAGAAATTCATTTAATTATTTATGTTATTTTTGTGTAATTGGAAAGGTAAGTTATATAAGACTTCTCATTCTGTCTTTTGATAAATTGATCGTTGCATAAAAAATGTTGAAAATAATACAACTTTTGTATAAAATAAATAAAAATTTTTAAGAAGGTTTAAATTTATGAATTCTAAGCTTAAAGGCTCGAACTCTCTATATGCTCTTTTTCATATTCTTTTCATTCTCATTGTCTCCTTTTCATTTTCGTTGTTCTTTGCTAGGTGATATGAGATCATAGATAACTCATGATTTAACAGTTGCATAAATATATAAGAATTATATAATATGTATATGTACCTAAAATATTAATAATGTAAAATATAAGTATTGCCAAATCATTATACGAGAAAAAGGCAAATCAAATCAATCTTAAATATTCGAACTTTGAAAATTTTCTGCAAGATCTATCGCCTCTCTGGTTGGTGAAGCGTATTTGAACCCCTGATGCGTTGATTTCTCTCGGGAGGCGAAGGGAACATCGACCCGACACGGGTGATGAATGTGATGCTTTAGGTCCTGGGATTATTAACATATCTCCACCGACAAGATGGGTGGAGTATTGGGTGGATATCCTTCATATATATATATATATATATATATTTCTACAGGACCGATTGGTAACGTGGAGTTGATGCAATGCACATGGAGTATTAGAGGCACACACGTAATCTTATAGAATTTATTTATTAATATATTTAGATTAAGATTACTAATTTTCTATTTTAATCATCCACATGCCAATATTTAATATTTATAATTAGTTTAAAAGTTTAGGTAAAGTTTGCCACAAAATTGATGTTGGAAAAGTTTGATGTCAGGTATGATTATGATTGAAGTTGTGTTAGCTAAATTATTAATTAGTTAGTGAAATTTATTTTTCAATGATTATGAATATTTAATGAATTATTAAATAAAATCAAAAAGCTTGTGTGAGGGTATCTTAATGAATAATGAACGTAAATTCATGATGAATCTTAAGAGTTGTTTGATTATACATAGAAAATTAGGGATCTTTTTTTTGTTCATGATGATAAATTTTATTTAGTTTAAAATTTTTTAAACTTGAGTGAATTTCAAATACATAAAAAAACTTACAGTAAGTGACCCCACTTTCTCACTGTCATTGTTGTTCCTATGCATTGTTCACCATCGCATATTATCCAATCACCCCTACAGCCACTATCATTATCGCTACCTTTACTCATACTCATATTTTCTTTTAATGCATTTTCAATATATCATCACAAATAGCAAATACTTTTTAATACATTTGATCTACATCCATTCAAATAAGTCATACTTACCTTCCAATTATATTGTATTCATAAAATACATTCATTTAAAAAATCATCCAACCAAACAACCCTTTAAATTAATTCAATTTATTTTAGGTGGATTTACATAGGTAGTACATAATTCTTATGTATTTACATATCTAATATCTAAACTTCAAATTTTACATATATAATATTCTAATCTTCAATATCATATCAAAAATATTATAATCGCTCCCTTTTTAAATGTAATAAATATGATTTAGAAATATGAGTGATCTTAGACTCGTTGGATTCGTCTCGTCGAGCTACTCGATTCGACTATAAGCACGTCAAATTTGGGAGTCATTTGATTATTCAGTCAGTGTTCCGAAGTTTCACATGTATAATTTGAGCTTAATTTGAGCTCATGTGGACTGATTTGACTTCTCAAGATTGGACTCTCATGTAGATTTTTAGATGTATATTTTAAATTGAGATCCGTGTTTAATTTATAAATTTTTGAGAGATATATCATTTGCCTCCCTATTTTTGAATAATAAAACTTATTTCATCCAAAAATATATTAAAACATTTTTAAATAAAATAAAATAACTTTAATTATTATTACGATTTGTAATTACATATGTTAGATGTATTAATTTATTTATTAACTAATTAATTATTAATATTTATTTATTTGATTATATATATATATATATATATATATATAAAGTAATAATTTTATAGATAAATAAAAATATTATTTAATTATTATATATACATATATGCATTTAGTCTTGAAAGAGAGAAGTTTTTTTTTAAAAAAATTAAATGTCATAATAAGGGGAGAGTTTTTTTAATTAAATGTCATAATGAGAAGAGGGATTTTTTTTTTCCAGTTTTTTTTTTTAATTTATTCCCCTTTTGCCCCTATAGTGGATTTATAAAAACCCCCCTTAGAGTCAAACAAAGAGATAATTTTCTCTCATATGCTACAGTATTCTTATGTGCTGGATGAGAAATTATCTAGCAGAAGTTCAGGGGCTAAGGGTAATTTTTTTTTTCCTTTTGTCAGCAAAGCTCTGACATTCTTCTGAAAAGAATGTTATTTGTTTTGTTGATCAATCTCCGTAGTTCATACGACGAGGCTCCGATTTTTCTTCGAGAGAGGCGCTAACTATCCTCATCGGACTAAGTTCTGAGGCATCAAGGCCCATAGTTCATACGGCGAGGCTTCGATTATTCCTCGAAAGAGGCGTCAACTGTACTCGTTGGACCGACCGAGTTTGGAGACGATCAAGGCTCGTAGTTCATATGACGAGGCTCCGATTTTCCCTCGAGAGAGGTGTCAACTGTCATCGTCGAACTGACCGAGTTTTGAGGTGATTAAGACCCGTAGTTCATACGACGAGGCTCCAGTTTTCCCTAGGGAGAGGCATCAACTATCCTCGTTGGATCGGCCGGGTTTGGAGGGGATCAAGTCTCGTATTTTATAGAAATTTGATTTTCCTGAAACTCCAAATGACAAGATAGGGAAGCATTGATTAGAATCATTCGAAAAACTCAAAATTTACAGATAATTTCGAGTGTCATTCTTCATGATATTACTTGATCGCGTTGACTTGTATGGAATGGGTAGAATGAATCGTTGAGAAATTTTTTTACACCCAGGGTTGTTTGTCAGTATTGCAAAGATATTAACCTAAATGGAAGAGATTAGATCGAATCGCAGATTTTGACTATCAGTTATTTGCCAAAGTGTTACTTGATGGCGACAATGGAAGAGGTTGAATAATTCTTGAGAATTTTGACCCATCCAAGATTGTTTGTCAAATATTACTTGATGATGTTAACCTATATGAAAAAAGGTCGAATGAAATTTTCCAAGGATTTTTGACCCATCCGAGATTGTTTGTCAAAGTATTACTTGATAACATTACATGTATGGAAGAGGTCGAATCGAATCCGCTAAGGATTTTTGACCTATCTAAGGTTATTTTTCAGAGTATTACTTGATGACAGTAACCTGTATGGAAGAAGTTGAATCAAATCGGAAGATTTTTATTCATCCGGTTGTTTGTCAAAGTATTACTTGATGATGTTAACTATGGAAGAGGTCGGTCGAATTAAAATTTTGACCCATCAGTTGTTCATCAAAGTATTACTTGATGATATTAACATGTATGGAAGAGGTTGAATCGAATCAGTTGAGGATTTTTGACCCATTCAAAGTTCCGAAGTTGTTTGTCAAAGTGTTACTTGATGACCTTAACCTGTATGGAAGAGGTCGAGTCGAATCTGCCAAGGATTTTTGACCCATTTGAGATTGTTTGTCAAAGTATTACTTGATGACCTTAACCTGTATGAAAGAGGTTGAATTAAATCCGCCAAGAATTTTTGACCCATCCGAGGTTGTTTATCAAAGTATTACTTGATGATAGTAACCTGTATGAAAGAAGTCGAATCGAATCTGCTGAGAATTTTTGACCCATACGAGGTTGTTTGTTAAAGTATTACCTGATGACATTAACCTGTATGAAAGAGGTCGAATCGAATCCGCCAAGGATTTTTGATCCATCCGAGGTTATTTGTCAAAGTATTACTTGATGACGTTAATCTATATGGAAGAGGTCGAATCGAATCCGCCAAGAATTTTTGACTCATCCGAGGTTGTTTGTCAAAGTATTACTTGATGACATTAACCTGTATGAAAGAGGTTGAATGGAATCCGTTAAAGATTTTTGACCCAACTAATATTGTTTGTCAGAATGTTACTCCATGATATTTAACCTGTGTGGAAGAAATCAAAAGTTTTAACTCTTATCCAATGTTATTTTGTCAAAGTATGACGTTAACCTGTGTTGAAGAGGTTAAATATTTTAATTCTTCCGAGATTATTTGTCAGAGTATTACTCGATGATGTTAACCTATGTGGAAAAGGTAAAATCAAAACATCTGTTTGAGGCTGTAGCCAAAGTTGCTCCTTGACCTTTGCCTTATTTTCCATGAGTATGATTGAAAAATTATAATTTGCAAAGCTATCTCTCTATTTTCTTTTTGTTGAAATTGCTCCACATCATTGACTTGCTTCTCCAACTATTAATCAATTAGATATCTAGAATATTGATTTGAGCGATATTTTGAGATTAAGAGTTGCCCCCTAATTTTCAACAAAAGCTG
Source organism: Cymbidium sinense (assembly GCA_021442155.1). Lineage (NCBI taxonomy): Eukaryota > Viridiplantae > Streptophyta > Magnoliopsida > Asparagales > Orchidaceae > Cymbidium > Cymbidium sinense. The sequence continues at coordinate 103,025,880 of CM038215.1, forward strand.
AAGGATCGAAGTTCGATGAATCTTCATTCTTCTTATGTGTTCCTCCAGAGTAAGATTTCCTCCACCATATAGATTGTGCTACTCTAAACATAAAGCTACATTGTCAACCATTGTGAAGATGTAAATGGAATGTTTCCCACAGATGACGTTAAACTGTTGCGTGCTAGAAAACTAATTGCGGTAGAATAAAACTTTACGGCTTAGCCTTGTTGAGAAATCCATCACACGCACAGATATTGAAGAGAGAACGAGAAACTCCAGGATTTTTACATAGAAAAATCCCGAAAAGAGGGAAAAATCATGGGGCCTAGCCCAGTAAAAATATTACACTATGTGTCTATTTTGGAGTACAAAGTTTAAGTTTTTTTAGATCCGGATTACAGTTGTATGTGAGAAAGCCTCACGAAATCACGAATCAGTAACAAATATCAGTGATGCGGTATATTGATTGTTGGTGTCAACAATGGTGAACGGTGCGGCCGTCGACATATGGTGGTCGACGGTGGTGGTCATCTCGCGGCAGACGGCGTGGTGATGGCGCGGTGACCGATGGCGGTGGTCGATGACGACGATGATTGATGGTGGTGGCCAACGGCGGCGGCGACCGGCGATGGTGGTCGGCGGCGGTGGTATGCGCGGCCGTCGGCAACCGATTATCTTGGAGGATCTTCAAGCCTTATAGCCTCTCTTCTTTTACTGCTCAAGTTCAGCTCCTCCTCCCTCATGACAAGAATGAGATTCATTATTAGAGGATATTTTGGTCATTGTAGTCAAAATCCCAAAATACTCCATCGGATGATCTCGTCAATCGATAATATATAGTTTTCTCGGTGATTGACTATTCAAATGATCTTCGATCTGGATTACTCGTGCCTGATTCTCATTATAATAAGTCATTAAATTTGTCATTTTTTGAAGTTTCACATTTGAGCTTTATTATTTTGATGAACTTGAGTTGAGAAACTGTCTTCTGGTCTAAATTTGAATATATATATATTTTAAATTGAGATATAAATTTTTTGAGGGATATATCATTTGTCCCCTATTTTTAGATAATAAAACTTATTTCATCAAAAAATATATTAAAATATTTTTTTAAAATAAAATAACTTTACTTGTTATTACGATTTGTAATTACATATGTTAGATGTATTAATTTATTTATTAACTAATTAATTATTAATATATATTTGATTTATATATATATATATATATATATATATATATATATATATATATATATATATAAAATCAAATAAATAAATATAGACATTTAGTCTTGAAAGAGAGGATTTTTTTAAATTAAATGACATAATAAGGAGAGGGTTTTTTTAAATTAAATGACATAATAAGAAGAGGGGGATTTTTTTCAAATTTTTTTTAATTTATTCTCTTTTTGCCCCTATAGTGGATTTATAAAAACCCACCTTGGGGTCAAGTAAGGAGACACAATTTTCTCCCATATACTCTAGATGTAAAGAGAATGTTTTCCACAGATGACGCCAAACTGTGTAATTCGGTAAAATAAAACTTTCGTCTTAGCCTTGTTGAAATCAACACACACGTATTTGAAGAGAGAACGAGAAACTCCAGAATTTTTATGTGAAAAAATCTCGAAAAGTCGGAAAAAAATCACGGGGCCTAGCCCAGTAAAATTATTCCACTATGTGTCTGTTTTGGAGTACAAAGTTTAAGTTTTCCCAATAACAGGATTATAAAGTTGTATGTGAAAGCGACAACGAAATCTCGAATCGAGTAACAATAAATAATGTACGATGCTGATCGATGGTAGTAATGATAGTGAATTGACCGTTGATGATCAGCGGCAATCAGGTGTGAATGGTGGACGGTCGACGGAATGGTGACCAACAATAGTCGATAAGAAGAATGCAGTGGTTGGCGCGACCGTGAATCGCAGCGACCGTCAGCATGATAGCCGATGCGAGCGGTGGTCGGCCGGAGTGGCAGCGGTGCATATCGACGGGGTAACGCCAACGGCGGTCAGTAGCCAGGTGGTATAATGCGACGGGTGGTCGGCGAGGCGAATCGTGTGGTCGCCGGTTGGTGGATGGCGAATCAGCGTCGGCTGCGGTCGATGGCCCGTCGATAATAAGCTATCGAGGTTCTTCAGCCTCAAAGCTCTCTCTTCTCTTTAGTCTCCCCTCGTGAAGAATGGTGGTCTAAATATCCCTCATTACATGAGAGGAGGTCAAGAAAGAGAGAGCTATGATTGAAGCATATCGTGCCGCGATCAGGGCCGACGGCCGTCTTGCCATCATCCGCGCCGTTGGTCATATCCGACCATACCGTCAATACCGTCGGCCACCCGCCGCCGATGCGTCGCGCCATCGACCACCGCCATTGGTCGCCGCGACCTCCTTCGACCAGCTGCCATTAGTCGCATCCACTGCGTTATCGTCGCTGACCTATTTGTTTCCACCGCCACTGATCCGTATCGCACCACGCCGCGCCGCCGGTCGCTGGCAGGTAATTCACGGTGCTGCTTAATCCGTAATCATTACTGCCCCAATCGGCTGCGAATTATTGCACCGGGCTATCACCATTATTGTTGGTCCTTGAGCGCTGTTACCACCAAATTTGTCATATCCGGTGGTTCATCATCACCAATAGCCATCATTCTATCATAGCCACCAACATTTACAACCCAACTCAGCGTAATTTGTTGTTACTGGAATTAGGTTGTCGCTTTCTAACATACAACTCTGTAATCCCGTTATCAAGAAAACTTAAGCTTTGTACTCTAAAATAGATATATAGTGGAATATTTTTATTAGGTTAGACCCCGTGAATTTTTCCCTCTTTTCGAGGTTTTTCCACATAAAAATTCTGGAGTTTCTTGTTTTCTCTTCAAATATATGTGTGAATGCTGGATTTTTCAACAAGACTAAGATATAAAATTTTATTCTACTGCAACTGATTTTCTAACACGCAATAATTTTGATTAATATTTTTGAAATGAAATCACGAAAAAATATTGTTCATAGCAAGATGTCATCTCTTGACTCTCTTTTATTTTTTTCTTTTAATTCTGCACTTTAAAGGAAAATATAGTTTTATTTAAATTTATTTTTGTTGCGTGCTAGAGAATTTTATTCTGGTAGATGCGAGATCTTCGTCGTAGCTCAAAAATTATCCAACTGGGGGATATGAACACAGGGGTTATCATTGGAAAACCCGTTAAGGAAAAAACCGGCCCCCACGTAGAACTTTCTATGTGTTCAAAGATATCTGGTCGCTTCTCGTTGAGAAGGTGTTTCGGTGAAACAATATTCCGAGCAATATCGGTCAACTCAACCCAAGGGAGAAGTTTCCCAAATATCGGCGAGGCGATCTTAAGCAACCTCTTGATCTTGAGGAGAAAGGCGGTGGCAGTGCTTCTTTTCTAGCGTCTCGATCTTGACTTCTTGGTGGTGGCGGTGATGATAGATGCGTCGGCGTCAAGGCGGTGGTTCTCGTCTCAGTGCAAATCGGATTGGTTCCCTTCAAGGTAAGAATGAAGCTCTATTTATAGATTTTGGGAGTGGCGAGCAGGTGTTGGAAAACTCCTCCCATCTGACGGCGAGCGATCCCCTGATCGACGGTGTATTTTGATGATCCGGGTGCCTTAATGATGTCGAGTGGGTGATCTTCTTGGATTCTCTTTGGAGCCGATCGGCTATAAATATGTCCGTTTTGTGACCATTTGGCGGATCGAGGATCCATTTTCATGCTCTATGATCTGAGTCGATTCGAGCTGGATCGGATGCTTGATGTTGTGATGTCTTCCGGCGGTTGATTTAGTTTGTGAAATCGGTGCTTAGATCGGCGTTCACGAAAATGCCTTGAGATTCGTCTTGATCGATTAATTTTCGAGGGCGTATCGGTTCTATTTCTTTGGGTGACATTATCTCTCGTCAAAATATATGCCAAATACTTAAAAATAGCAAATGAAAATTAAGAGTCCGCATTTTGAGAGAACAAATCTTCATCACATATAACTTTGGAAGGCGATGCGTATGCAATGCATATGTGTGAGTGTGATATTTTGAGGTTATGGATCTGTTCGGACACTTATGGAAGTTTTCAGGCGTTTCCGGGGACCCACAGGCGCCGAGGATGACGCCCATGCGCTGGCGCTTACGGCAGCGCTGAGCGGCCCATGACGGCGCTGTAGCGCCTGCTGCCACCGCGAGTAAGTCAGCGGGTCATGAGGCCCAGGTCAGTAGCGCGTCGCGGCGAACGGCGGGTGGCGTGGTCATGAACCCGCTAAGCGGTCGCGGCGCGTTAAGCGCATGGCGGAACCGACACGCCATCACGCCATCGTACAGCGTGATGGGCCACGTCATGAACCCACGTAAACGCCTGAACGTAAGGCGGTGCATGGGGCAGCGGGGCCAGAGCCGCTGGCGGGCATGACATACAGATCTGGCCATGGGGCGCCATGTACTGGGCACCGGAGGCTGAAGCTGGCCTTGGGTTTTGAATGCTTTTTTGGGTTTTTTGGGTTTTTTACCCTTTACCTAAGGGGTCTATAAATAGGGTAAGAAAGAAACTTCATCTCCTCTTATCTTCTCCTCTTAGAGTGCATAGCCTCCCCAGCGGAGTTTGGGCACTCTTCTTGGATCAACCTACCTCTCTCACTGAGCAGAGTGCATAGCCCTCAGGGAGTTTGGGCACTCTTCTTGGATCAACCTCTACCTCCTCATCTCTACCAAGCCAGAGTGCATAGCCCTCCCCCTGGTGGGAGTTTTGGGCACTCTTCTTGGATCAACCTCCACCTCCTCATCCCTACCAAGCCAGAGTGCATAGCCCTCCCCCTGGTGGGAGTTTTGGGCACTCTTCTTGGATCAACCTCCACCTCCTCATCCCTAGAGTGCATAGCCTCCCCCCCGGTGGGAGTTTGGGCACTCTCCTTGGAATATTTTCCCTCATCGTAGGAGTTGCGGTGTTTGAAGATGGGTGATAATCTTTTGAAAGGGACACGTCCAGGCCCCTTGTAAGCAGGCGGTGATGAGGGAAGCTTCTAAAAATGGGAGGGCCGAAGGTTGTCGGGAATTAGATTACGGGGAGACACATTGACGTGCTTGGGAAAAATATTATTTTTCGAATGATTTGGTTCTTAAGTGTCAGAAGAAGTGCATGTCGGTAGGAGTGTCTGTCCTTTCTCCCAGCCTAGCTTCCCCAGGCCAGTGATGGCGAGGATGACTCGGAATGGTTCTTCATCATCTCTTGATGAGAGACCATGCAGTGCAGTTGTAGTTCCTTTATGTTGCAACTGTTCAGTGTTGTATTTATTTATGGTTGATTGTACTTGTATGTTCTGCGAGAAATGTTAACGATCCACAAAAATTATTTGTGAATATTTCCGGAGTTGTGTGTCAAAGTGTACTCGATGATAAAGATTCGCGTAGATCTATTCTAAGATCATTACCAGAGCGTTACTTGATGACAAACTTGCACGGAATATATTTATAGAGGTTCTCTCAGAACCTCTTGATCTATCTGGCATTGTATGGGCGTTTACCGATGATGTTAACTTTGTTATGGAGAAAGTTGTAGGCATAGGATTGCCAACTTATCCAAGGTTGTTTATCGAGTGTTTTCGGCGATAAACTTTGCGGATATATTTATAGAGGTTCTCTGAACCTCTTGATCTATCTGGGTATTATGGGCGTTTACTCGATGATGTTAACAGTTATGGAGAAAGTTGTAGCGATATAGAGGATTGCCAACTTAGGTTGTTTATCGAGTGTTACCGGCGATGTTAACTCATAGGAAGATCGGTCAATTCCACAGGGATCATCTTACGAATGAATACAATAGTTGCGTATCTCTTGAGTCGGGTGTTTTAAAATGCAAGCGTAAGTAAGAAAAAGTCACAATATGTATGAGAACTTTAACATAGATACACCTTGATGCCAAGGTTGGATAATAAGTACGACAAACTGAGTATCGATAAATGTGTAATTCGATAACAACAATTGTAATACAAATATACACGATGATAATGTTTTCCGCATTCACTAGAATGAAGAAGGCGATATATCCTATCTCGGAGGAGAACCCTGAAGTATTCTTTGAGGGACTCTCCATCGCGTTACGGATTAGAGATGTGATGAATCCACGATGATCCTCTTGCGCCGAACCGTTTACAAACAATGCGAAGCTCTCCAAATGATCGGACGGACCCTTAGCGGCGAATAGAAGTGCGAGCCTTCGCTGAGAGTCTTGGGAATACGACCGCAAGACAAGAGTCATTTATGCGAATGTGCATGATCGTAAGTGATCGATATGTTGTGCCATCGTCGGGTCCATCCGGAAGCTTGAATCTCGTCACGGTATTGTGAGATGCTCGGCTGGCGAGAGCGAAGCTTTGGAAGAAGCGGCGGAGAATGGATCATTGTTTCTTGGGAACTCTTCCCATCGCCGTCGTAGTTCATCGCATAAGATGACGTGGAGTTTCACCAATCTGTGAGCCATTCGTGTGGGTAGTAAAGGCGGTATCCGTAAGTTCAACATCCGGATGTGGTGCCAAGGGTTCTCTACTTGTTGATCCGCATTCCGCATCATTCTCGAAGAAAATCGAGTATGCCGAGTCGACCGTGGCTCCAGGCGTGTTGGAATGTTTTCGGTCTCGCAGAGTCGAAGAATTTCGCTCGGGAATCCTCCATCCTTTGAACGCGATCTTCCAAAGAGGGCCCTGACCCTCACTTACCAATCATATTGGAGATATAGCAATGGGGAACTGGTGGTTCCCACACGGCTGCTGCATGCTTGAGAATTTTATTACGGTAGATCACGAGATCTTCGTCGTGCTTCAAAATTATCCAACACAAGGGATATGAACACAGGGTTATCGTGGAAAACCCGTTAAGGGAAAACCACTGGCCTTGCCCAGTCACTACTTTGTGTTCAAAAGATCCGCGCCTCGTTAGTTGAGAAGAAGGTGTTTTGGGAAACAATATTCCGAGCAATATCTCAACCCAAGGAGAAGTTTCCCAAATATCGGCGAACGTCTTAGCAACCTCTTGATCTTCGTGAGAAAGGAGCGGTGGCGGTCTTTTCTAGTCCCCTGAGGCGATCTCCGATCTTGCACCTTCTGGTGGCACCTGATGATGATAGATCGTCGTCGAAAGGTCGGCAGTGTTCTCGAGCTCTGTGCAAATCGGATCTGGTTCCCTTCAAGGTAAGAATGAAGCTCTATTTATAGATTTTGGGAGTGGCGAGCTTGTAATTGGAAAACTCCGTCCCATCTGACGGCGATCCCCGATGGGCGGTGTATTTTGATGATCGGGCCTTAATGATGTCGATTGGGTGATCTTGGATTCGTTGGATTCGTCTTGTGGCCCGACGGCATAAATATGTCCGTTTTGTGACCATTTGGCGGATCGGATCCATTTTCATGCTCGATAAACGTCGAGTCGATTCGAGCTTCGGATCGGTATCTTGATGTTGTGATGTTTCTTCTCGAGATGTTGAGTAAGTTTCGAAATCGGCTTAGATCGGCCGCGTTTCAAAATCGAGATTCGTCTGATCGATTAATTTTCTGAGGACGTATCAATTTTAATATTGTGTTTTAGTTTATTAAAAAAATTTTTAAATTAGCGGCTCAATGAAGCTTTAGGTTAAAAGAATAATAGCAGCCGCTACTAGTGCTAAACTTATCCTGCCCAGTTGGTAAGGAAGCTTTCTACAATCAACTGGTCGCGAGTTTGAGATTTAGTAGTAGAAGAAGGAAGAGAAGAAGAGTTAGAGGGAGGGAAATTCTAAAATATTTTTATTTTTTATTTTTTTTATATTTAAAGTTAAATTATTATTATTATTTTAATTTTACTTTCATATCATAATCTACTTATTGTTTGAGAGTTTCTCAATTGTTTTTGAGTTAATATATATATATATATATATATTGCTCAAATCACACTAATTTTTTTGAGAAAGTATAATTTGAAGAAAAAATTCATTCAATTATCGATAAGCTCAAAGAAATAAAAAAAAAAGATCCATATATATATTTTGTATTTAAAGTCAAATTATTATTATTATTTTTTTAATTTTGATTTCATATCATAATCTACTTATTGTTTGAGAGTTTCTCAATTTTTTTGAATTAATATATATATATATATATATATATATATATATATATATATATATTATAAATTTGAGTTAATTTGATAGTAAACTCAGAGATAAATATATATTTAAAGTTTAAATTTAAGATCTTTTTGATTGAAAATATAAACACTCAACTACTAGGCTAAAATCTATAGCATAAATTATTATTTTTGATTGTGCGGCTATTTATTCAATATTTTTTTAAAAGCTACGATATCTACATGTCTTTAATTAATGAGTAATTTACAACATTGAATCACTCCTAAGAAAAATAAAATATTTATCAGAAGAACTTTACTCAAAACCCCGAAAGCTAATCTTAAAATTATTGCGCCCGCATATTAAGTTCGAAATTCATATTTTGAATTTAATTGCTCTCTTACTTCAGCACGCGCCTGTTCTGTTATCCAATTAATATTGTCGGTCCAGTCTTATTGGGCCTATCCACATAATTTAAGCCCATTTTCCTATTTTTACATAACATTAGTATAGAAATATAAATGTCTAACGCTGACGTCCTCTCGCCCAGTTGGTAAGAAGTGTTTATCTGACTATGAACTGATCGCGAATTTGAGAATTGGCACGAGACGAACAGAAAAAAAATAACATTGAGATATTCTAAAATATCTCTATTTTTATTTATTTTATTAAAAATAAAATAAATACTCACATTTTAATAATTGCAGAACTCTTTGTTTTTTTAAAAGGTAATCTTTCTTTGCTCTTTTGCCCTTAAATGTTAAATTGTAAATATAATTTATCATTTTATAAAAAATACATTCTTTAATTTTAAATAATATAAATATGAATAAGAAAATTAATGATAAGATATAACACTTAAATATTTAATTCTGTCATATGGGCCATATTTAATTTATACTTTTGTAGGGAGAGCAATTATTCTTGAAATTAATGGCAGTAGATTGACGAATGAGAGTTGCATCCTGACTGTTTCTGCGGATTGGGCACATGGGATTCGACTATAATTTGAAGATAAATTTTTAAATTGATTAGTTTTAGATTTTTAAAAATATTGAATCAAATCTATCAAATAAAATACAAAAATAATAATTTGGTTCAGTTATTTTGGTTTGATTTTGAATAAATCGAAGTTGACTATATTTAAAAATTATTTGCATAATTTTTTATTATATAATGAACCAGCAATAAGTAAAACAATATAAATATAATCAAAAATACAATTAACTACTTCATGCGCTAAAAAATATTTAAAATTAAAAATACAATTACCTGAATGATATTTTGAACTTAGAAGTTGATTAAACTATATTATCATATTACGGTAAATATTTTAAAAATTAGATAATAATTAAAAAAATACCTAAAGATTTAAAATAAATAAAAATAAATGTATAATAGATAAATTATATATAAATTAATATCAGTATTACATATAATTACTGATTTATTTGATTCCATCCAAAAATTTTATTTAGCAAATTGATCCAAAAATCAAAAATCAAAGTTTTCATTAATTAAAACTAAAATCCAAATTATTAAGTTCAAAATCGGACTAAATTACTCAAAAAATTTTGCTGGATTTGATTTTTTGGTTAAAACCAAATAATGTACACCCTTATTCGACTATGTGTTCCATTCGCACATAATTTTATTTTATTTTATTTTTATTTTTATTTTTATTTTTATTTCATAAATTGCGTACAATTAGAATTTTTTATTGGCCTACTAATTAATTAATTAAGTATATCATTAATTGCCCTCAATGATGAAGTTTCCTCAATCCAGAATCTAAAAACCTAATTGAGATCCACTCACATTTAGTGTTAAAAAAAAAATTTTAGGACAGCTGAACCAAATGAAAAAAAATTTAACAATATATATATATATATATATATATATATATATATATATATATATATATATATATATATATATATATATATATATATATATATATAATTGTTGGATTAATGAATTGTGAATATAATATATAATAGAATACATATCACATAGTTTTTATTTTTATTTATGTTGCGTGCAAGAAGATTCGAGTCAGTAGAGTAGGGAAATTCGATATTTTAATATTGTATGAAAGTTCTGCACACACAGTGGAAGAGTTTGAGAGAAATGATTTTTATGTGTAAAACTCAAGAGAAAATATTGGGAGTTTCTTCGTAATACGACAAAATCCAAACCACTCTACATGCCAAATAATTCATTCGATCATCTCATATATTTTAAATATTTTAATACTCCAATGATGTTAAAATTAAGAGATCTTAGGCTTGTTAGATTCGGTTCGCCAAGACATGCGATTTGACTAAAAATGTTTCATATTTATGAGCTATTTAGGAATTTGACTAATATCTCAAAGTTTACAATTATATTTTAAGTGTTTGATAATCTCTCGTAATCGATTGTTTTGATATCAGATTCGCTTCTTAGGAGTTTTGTGACATATCAGTTATCTCTATTTTGGATGATATCATCTTTATCATCCAAAAATACATATCAAGTCGACGAATAATTTTCTAATAATTGATTATAATTTTAAGAAAATTATTCATTTAATAACTTATTTTATGTCAATGAAATTTACAAGTTCATTAACCTTTGAGTGAGATATAATTTGAGAGAATAGATCTTCAAGAGCCCCATAGCTAAGATCGCAGCGGCAGAGGCCGGTCATACGTGCATGAGACCTAATGCGTGGAAAGAAGAGCGGCGCACGTGGTTGTGGCCAACTTGGTGCTAATGCGAATGCAGTGAGGCATGGCATGGGCGTGAGAGGCCCCTAGGATGTGGGCGCTGTTGGCCTCATTTTTAGGATGAGCTCTCAACCCCTCCATCTTAGACATATGACTCCTCTTAGACTTTAAGAGATCCTTAGTCTTAAGACACATCTAGTGATTAGGTGGGCACTCAATCTTAGACTTTAAAGTTAGCTTAAGAATATGTCATGCCTTAGGGGTGTTAGGAAAATTTGCCTATCCTATAACTTAAACCAACTCCTCACTTCCTTCAAGACAAATTCAAATCAACTCCAAACTCATATCAACTTCAACTCCAAATCAAACCTTGAATCAATTTCATTGGATTTTCTCAAATCATGAATCAATTCCAAATAATTGAAACCCATGATTGAAATTCCAAATTCAAAATCTTTTCTAAGCCTTTTGATTCTATCTTATAGACTTAGCTCAAATCAAATCCAAATTAATTCAAATTCAAGAAATTTTCTCATAACCAATTTATATTCCATTTATATTCACAAATATAAATGAATTATAAATTCAAATATCCAAGAATCAAATTCAAAAATCAAACCCAAGTCAAACTCATGTTCACCCTTTGACTTGAAATTATCAAATGAATCAAAACCCATTTGACTCCAAATCTCTTGCAAATGGATTTATATTTCAATCACAAGTCCATATGAAAGTTCAACCAAACTTGAATCAAGCCTTGATCAAACCAACTAAATTCAATTGGTTCACTTGACCCAAAGTGATCAATTTAACTTACATAAACCAAAATTCAATTCAATCCAAATCAAAGTGAATTAATCCAATCTAACGCTAATTTTCATATTTTTAGACAACATTAATATAAAAATATAACACTATAGCGCCAATTTTCTCTCGTCCAGTTGGTAAGAGATTTATTTGACTATGAACTGATCACGAGTTAGAGAACTGGCAAGAGATGGATAGAGAAAAATAAAATTGAGGTTGTTAACCTCCACATACGTGCCATAAGTCGAGTCAAACCCACAAGTCTAATTTGAAGAACTTCGGAAGCAACAGTGCACAAATTGAGGCTCAAAATATACTGGACGTCACCGAAAATGGTCAAAATGATCTTCGATCGACGAACGGACTTCAACATCACGTTCAGAGCATCGAAATATATCAAGATATAAATATTGCACTACTTAATGATCAACTGATCGAGCGCTCGATTACTCAACATGCTTGCACACATATCGAGGTTAGGAGACACCGACGAAGATCAAATGACCTCCGTTTATGAAATTGATCACGCCGTTAGCTTCAAAATATCAAAATCTATCAAATGAGACTGTCCACTATCAATTCGGACGAGTGTGTACAAATATCGAGTGACTTCATGTGACAGTGCGCAAATTGAGGCTGAAATGCACTGGACGTCACCAAAATCAACTCAAATGATCTCCGATCGATGAACGTACTTTGCCATCATGTTCAGAACATCAAAATTGGTCAGAATATAAATACTGCATGACTTGCTGATCAACCGATCAAGCGCTTGAGTAGTCAACGCGCTTGCACGTATATCGAGGTCACGAGGCATCGATGAGGATCAAACGACCTCCGTTCGTGAAACTGATCATGTCATTGGCTTCAAAACGTTGAAATCTATCAAGTAAGACTGTTGTCACTCAATTCGGATGAGTTTGTGTGAAATTGAGCTAAAGTTTTAGCGCGAACCAATGGACTCAATTTGACGCCGACAAACCAAATGACCTCCGACGCTAAACAAAGATGCACTACGCTAACATCGAATTACCTTAGATTGATATATATATTGACTATATGTGTTTACCGGTGCAAAATCCATATTAAAACTATTTAATCAATTTAAAAAATTATTTAGAAATCTTTAAATTATCCCTCATGCAAAGAACGTTCCCATTTTATTTTTTTCGCTAAAAAAGAAAGAAAAGGCTCTATTTTCTCTCGTTCCAATCATTTTCATTTTTCTTCCCACGCTTTCTTCCCTCTCCTCTCGTCAAAATGAAAACATGTAATTCTCCTCGCTCCCTCGGCTAATCCCACTCTGAACTCCTGCTCATGCTAATCCATCAAAGCCTGCGACACCGCTCAGACCGCCATATTCTCCCCTGCTCTTCCATTTCAGATCCTGCTCAGCACTGCCGCGAAACCACGCCCACTTCTCAGCCATCATAGCCACATGCTCTACAGACCAGATTGATCAGATCCATCAACTGATTTCTGCACCATCCCGCTGCCCGCTTTTTCGCTGCTCAGATCCATGCTGGTCTGATCCTGCTCAAGATTCGGTTTCCTTAGGCCGCTGCCACCACTCCAACTCCCATAACCCACTGCACCGCTTATTTCATTCAGAGACTGCTTTCGCTTTCTATCTCAGCTCATCACTCGAAGCTCGCTTCTTGTCCAGACCTCTGATCACAGAATCAGACTCATCCATTGACCAAGCTCAATGTCTCTGCTCTCATCCAGAAACTCCACTCCCTAGGAAGCTCTCCTTCAGTTAAACCACAAAATCAAGCTATTTTTCTAATCGAAGCTCAGAACCCATTTTCAACTCCAAGATGGCTTCCCAATTCAAATTCTTATCAACGCATCTCCTCGCTTACTTCTTATTTGCATTATAATTGGGGAAGAACATCATCAAAGGAATTCTTTCCATTTTCTCGCTGCACTCGCTTATCCGCTTTTTGTTTTCAGAATCGGAAGAACATTATCAAAAGACGAATTTTTCTGATTTACGCGCATCCTCGACATCTTCAAATTTTGTTTCACGCAATCGAGAAGAATATCATCAAGAGAGAATTCTTCTTTTCATTTTCACGTCAGATTCCTCGCTTAGCCTTCCCACCTTCGCTTCAGCGAATCGAAGAATATCGAAGAAGTGAATCTTCTTATTGACGTCGACTCTTTTTACATTCAATTGATACCTAACCCGCTTTCGCCAACAAATGTAGTGCAAATGAGTCAAAACACAATCTCAGAATGGATATATATATATATATATATATATATATATATATATATATATATATATATGCTTCTATTTCTTTCAGATCAAGACCTCGTCAGGCTCAAGAGCGAACGAGATGAAAATGACCGCGTCGAAGACACCGCTCGCTATGCTCAAGAGGGCGCATCAAGTAAGCCAACACTAGATACCCTGACTAAATGTCAAAATTTGTCAATTTCTGACTTAGAAAAAGGAGGATGAATATATATCAGAATTTATTCTTTCAAGAAGACTCATGGCTCAATGTATGAAGAGATGAAAAATTGACATTATCAAAGACACCACTGCTAAAGATTTAATGCGTACAAAGCCAAAATACATGCAAATTAATGGGAGGATATGCTAAAATTATGTCAAATTTTTGACCGAAAAAAAGAAATTAAAATGAAAATTTAAGAACATAAGTGAAAACTTGTAACTAATGCTAAACTCATAATAAACTTACAATAAACTTAAAGTCTAAGGATGAATCCAAATTGGGTTTAATAACCTTATATGAATATGAAAGATTACTATACTAACTAATAAGCATAGAAAAAAAGCAATAAACATCAAATATAACTTATCAAAAGTGATGTAAATTGAACATAATCAAATTGGGAGAATTACAAAACTCAACAAAAACTAAGCAAGTAATATTTTAAACTATAATCTAAATCAAAATGCCTTCACACCGATCCAGAACTCAGTACAAGCATGATGGAAATACTAAATCAAAATCTACAAAATCAAGCTTTCCTTCAATACAAAAATTAAGAAATTTTATGCTAATTATGATTTTCAAAATTAATAAATCATTAATTAGTAAAAATTACTATAAATTTCATGCATGTGCTCGACATAGAGATTTTAAGTGCAAATTTTAATGTCTAAAAAGGCTAGCATTAAAAGTTGAATTAAATAAAAAATACAAATCAATCTCATAATTCAAAATAAAATTAAATTCTTAAATGCCATAGCCCCGACATTATGTTGAATGCTTAAATTCAAGTGTCGAGGATGTAGTTGCTTCCGCTTTAGTCTTAGACTGGTCCGTTAACAAAACCTAAAAAATATATAATAAGAGTTTCAAATTAGTAAAATATCGAGAAACTAATTCTGCCGTAGTAGATCTAATCCTCTATTAGCCTAAATATATGACATCTAAAGCTCTTAAACATATTTAATTAATCAATTCAAGTAAAGAATCTAAAACTTTAAATGAAACTCTATCATTAAAAAACTTAAATCAAACTCAATCCATCCACCGCAACTATTGTGGTGATAAATTAAGAAAACTCTAGCTCACAAAGGAGCCAATGTCAAATCAAGTGTTCTACTATATTCACTCAATCAATCTCATGCCGTGGGATGGTCCATGTCCTCTAACTGCTGCTTGGCCAATAAGTTCCACAGATGAAGAAGTTACGAGTCCTCGACGGTGGTTTGGCCTGCTCCATTATATTATGATCAATCGTAGCCGTATGCTCAATGGCTTTGCCCTTTGAGAATATACTTGATAGGGAAAACAACCTCTCCGCCTAAGGGACTTAAGCTGCCTCCTTAAATAAACACCACCCCGTGTCTACAAAGATTTCTTGGATGACGTAACCCATGTGTTGATAAGGATCCTTCATCGCCGGGTCGACTACCTCCTCGACTAAATAGACTAAGCGGACGCCCGATGATGGAACCATGGGATCTAGATTGGGCACGTCATCATTCCCCAACCATCCGTTTAAGCTGAAATGATAAATTTCATAATCTAAATTTTGAAACTCCATATCGCTACTATACGCTACATATTTAATGACTAACCATCAAATTTTAATCGAAAGTTCTCTCACTTATTGGGAGGTAATTAACATGTGCGCCTATAGAAACCCGAACCATATCTAAAGTCCTCACCAAATGATGAAATCTGGGTAGTGTCTTATCTACTATTCCATCTATCTTCAAAATTAAAACACATCAAATCACTCTTTTTCAATCACAATCTCTTCAATTCAATAATTATCGAGAGGTCGGTGGCGAATTTTTGGAGCATGCAAATTTTTGGCGACTCCACTGGGGACAGGATTTTATTTCCATCTTTGGCCAGTCATATATATGCTATAGTAGCAATAAAATTTTTTAAAAATTCAAAACAACAAAATTGTGATTTAAGTGTTTAATAAATTCAATATGAAGCTCTATGTAGAATGAATCATTCCGTAGAGTATATCTTTATTACACCATTATTTTGTTCTAAGCATATGCATCTTGAAAGTATGTGGTGAAATAATAATTAATACTAAATCCCCATCTTTCACTTTTGTAAATGGATCTACAAAGCACTTTCACACTCAGCAATGCTGGTGAACATAACATCATCAATAAGAGATGTCGCTACCATTCAATTTGGTAGCTTGAATTTCCGCCATCGTAGGAACTCAAGTACCCACTCATGGTACATTCGTCCGAGGCCATGGAAGGCCTCAAGTCAAGCTCTACTAGCCATGTGCAAACCAGTTCAACACCAACCATTCAAGGAGTTCTCAGAGAACTTGTTTTCAAAGGTTAGGTCAATCAAGCTCCGTGACAAAAAAAAGAATCGTCAAGGGACAATTTGTCTTTAATTCTCGTGGTACAACCATCCTAAAGTATGATCATGAAGCTTCCTCATCGTGAAGCAAATTAACCGAAGAGAAAAGAAGAGAAGAGGGCAGATCCCCTTTGAATGACCTAGCAACAAGCAATGAGTATTCCTACCCACAATAATTTTGATAATCTAAAGTGGGTAAAGAGAATACTAGCAAATAAAGCTTTTGAACAACCACATCAAGCTCCACCACCATAGAGGAGAGAGCTTGATACACTATCTGCGAGGATATATAAAGTTCTCAAAGTAACTAAGAACAAAGGACTAATGAAGAAGATGAGGCTAATGAAAAAAGGCTAAGATAGCATCTCGAGACCCATGGTGATAAAGATATCAGGTTCAAGAATACCACAAAAGGTCAACAAAAGGATAAGCAAATATGGATCAATGAAACTTTGAGTAATATGATGTGACATCCACATATACTCAGCCCAAAATTAACTCCATGGTGACGAAAGTATCACCGATGAAAGAGATGATGGACCATACATATCCAAGAATCCCAGAAAGGCCCAAAAGGATAAGCAAATATGGAGGCCAAGTAATGAAACTTTGAGTAATAGAAGAGGTGTGACATCTAATACATATACTCAAAAATCTACCTCAAAATCAACTCATCAGAAGTGGATACCCAAAAGAAGGATATCACTGATGAAAGATATGATGGTCGACACCCTGGAGAATCCTCTAGGGGATCCCATCATCGATCAAGTTCACCCCCACAAGAGAAGGTTGACTTTGATCACAGTCCTTTAATAGAAGAAGTACTTGTTTCACACACTAAACCAGAGATCCACTCGAAACGTCGATCAAAAATTCATGTGCAAGAAGAAAATAATGAAAAAATATTCTATGAAAGTGGAAGTTGTCAATATCGTCAGAGATATAAATGAACTCCCCGCCTAGCACCATCAACAACAATGCAAATCTAGGGAATTTGAACCTGAATTTGACGGTTATGAAGAAGAGTCTTCATAGGAGAAAATAGAGGATGAATCTTTGATCTTTGCTGAAGACGAAGAAGAAGAAGACCATAATGAGAAAGATTTCATGGGTGTTGAAGCTATCTATATGGTTGAGCCAAGAAATGATCAGCCTAGTACACGCTTTTATAATCAACATCGTCGTATAGCCCCAGCAATAGCTGTCTCTACAAATGCACAAAGAGAAGGATAGTAATGTTCTCCTTCTAAAAATGAGCAAGAAACATAACAGCAACAGGAAATAGAAGAAGAGGCTGAGGAAGAGCCTGTACTGATTGATGCCATGGCACTAGCTAGAGAGAAAAAAGAAATGCATTGTCAAATGGAGGTCAAAGACAAGAAGATTGCATAGCTTGGTACCAAAATGAATGATATGATGGCACAAATGAACATCATGATGGAGATGTTGAAAAAGAATATCACATCAAGTGTAGCACCTATTTCGTATGCTAATCAACAGGCAGCTAATAATGCAACTTCTATACCACGAGCCACTATAGTACCTCAAACTCCTACAATACATGCTATGCATGAAGTGATGAATGAAGTTAACCCACTACCTCTCCAGCCGATAATTCAAAATCTAGTTAGCACACCGATGGTAATAATACCGCCTAGAAATAATCAATGAAAAGATAAAAACAATCATAGCCTCGGAAGAAAAATGAGTAAGTCGCCCTTACCAAATTTGAATATGATCAAGTCATACCAAAGGTTACTGCCAAAATTTAATACTTTCAACGG
This sequence comes from Cymbidium sinense, assembly GCA_021442155.1. Classification (NCBI taxonomy): domain Eukaryota; kingdom Viridiplantae; phylum Streptophyta; class Magnoliopsida; order Asparagales; family Orchidaceae; genus Cymbidium; species Cymbidium sinense. The sequence continues at coordinate 103,044,111 of CM038215.1, forward strand.
GCTTGGTAATCCAAAGTAACATCTGGCCCAATTTAAGGCTACTTGTGGTAACATAGGAGGGAACGATGCACTGCTTTTCCGTCAATTCATTAATAGCTTGAGCTCAACCGTTTTTGAATGATATGTAGAATTGTCAAATGATTCAGTTAAAATATTTGCTAAATTGGAGACCATATTTGTGAAGAGGTTCACTAGTGCAACCGAGAAAATCCCAATCGTTGACCTTACCTTACTAAAAAGAAGGGAAGATGAGTCAGTGATAAAATTCATAAGTCATTGGCGCAACTAAGTATGAAGTGCAAGCAATAATTGGAAGAAGAACATGCAATCCAATTGCTAATGGGCAATATGGACAATAAAATGGCACCATTTCTGATGGCATCGATTGCAACATTCGTGACTTGCTCGATAGGGTGGCTAAATTCAAAAAAGTTGAATCACCCTAAGTCTAAAGTCTATGCAGATAAAGCAAAGAGAAACAAACCTTCAGACTCAAGAAGAAATGAAATTCATGCCGCTTCATATAGCTCAAATGGCGAAAAGTGGGTGATATACAATGTGGATAAGGAAAAGCAACCGATGTACAATGATGATAAGGGTAAAAAACTTGTTTATTCTAATCCACAGCTAAAATTGGTATTAGGAGGTAATGAAAAACTTCAGACTTTTCCAAGTGGTGGGGAGCATCCAAAATATGCAACCAGAGATGATAAGTGAATGTGGCCATCTCTTAAAGAAAAGATGAACAAAGAACATTTCTTTAGACGGGACAGTGTGGCCAAATTATTTCGGTAAACAGTCAAAGCTAGTCTATAGTTTCTAGAAATTATAAAGCCTGAAGAAGCTGATCAAGTCAATAATCCAAATTACTGTCCATATCATCAGATGATCAGTCATCCTATCGAAGATTGTTATGTCTTCAAAGATTAGCTAGAAAGAAAGTATCGATGAGGTGAATTTACATTGTCCGATAGTGTTCTAGTCAACCCAAAAAGAGAGTCTATAAGGATGATTACGTCCTCTTCCGTATCATCCAGGAAAGATAAACAAAAGGAGAAATCAGTTCAAACAGAAGAATGGCAAATGATAGTCTCCAAAAAGATCGTGAATATGCTGAAGCAGCTAAAAGACGTCCCTAGTGTTAAGTGGAAATCACTGTCCGATAGTGTTCTAGTCAACCCAAAAAGAGAGTCTACAAGGATGATTTAGTCCTCTTCCATATCATCCAAAGATAAACAAAAGGAGAAATCAGTTCAAAATGAAGAATGGCAAATGATCCAAAAGATCGTGAAGATGCCAGCCTAAAAGACGTCCCTAGTGTTAAGTGGAAATCACCACTTGAACCTATATTGACTTAAGAGAGATGCCTAAACCAAGTATTTGCTCAATGGTTGATAAGGCTACTTCATCACAAAGATGAGAAGCTTACTAAATGCATGTCTCATAAATCAAAGAAGCCTAAGAAAAAAGAAGATCAAGAAGAGAACTACAACTCAAAAGATCATTAACAGAGAGTATCACCGACAAGACCATTTAGGCTTGCGACTTCATGCCTAAACTTCACATTATTGAATCGATGAAGAAGATAATGGTGAATCTTGTCCGAGAGACATGAATCATCTACGTGATGTCGATATTCTTCAACATCTTACTCCGAAAAAATAAGGGTAGTCAGACAAACTCGACCAACCCATCAAAATTTTTATTAGAAAAATAAGAAGAGCCTGAGGAGCTAATATCTAAATTTTATTTAATGACTCAACATGACAATAATATCGATGAAGATCTATGTTTTCTGATGGAGAAGAGTCGCACTCATCCATATCACGTATGAAATGTATGAAGTTGAAAAATGAGTCTAGCCCTTTTGGCAATCTTCTAATAAGAATGAAATTTGAAGAAACTACCTTCAAAAGAATCTGAGCAAGATAAGGTGATTCAAGTTGAGAAGTGGTAAAGTCTTACCACCTTCATCAAAGAAGGGAAATGCAAATAAAGACAAAGGAAAACAAATTGAAGTCAATGAATATATCATTCCTAGAAATCCTGGAGCGAAGCTTAAATCGATGAGAAGATAGATTATAATATTCTATCACATCTGAGAAAGATCCTTGCATAATTAAGTGTGTACGAGGCTCTCTTGATGCCAAAGGATCTCAAGAAACTTTGATACATGCTCAAAGATGAGAGTTATGAAGCTTACTTAAAAAAATGCATGACTGAAGTATTGCAAACTCAAGATCTCTGAGTAATCACATTTTTTAAAGAAGATCTTATGTTGGAAACGGCAGATCACAACCATCCTCTATATGTTACTGCAGAGTGTGATGACATCTCGATCAACAAAATATTGATTGATCCAGGTTTTTTTATCAATCTCATGAGTATAAAGGTATTAAGAAGATTATCACTTGATATCCAACATCTTGGGAGAGACAAGTTGATGGTTCATGGTTTTAATGAAAAAGGGCATAAAACTCTGGGTTCTTTTATTCTCCGCTCAAGTTTAGGGATTTATATACATAAGCCAAGTTTCATGTAATCATATACATCATTTAGAGCTCTGGTCACAGTGCATGAGTATGGCATGGTCCCATCAACTATGCATTAATGAAGTATTTGAAAGATGGAGAAGATTTTAGAATTCTGAACCTACAACCATTCTCCGAATGAAGCAAAGATGAAGATGCAAAATATTTCATCCTAAAGAGCCTAAGCCAATGAGCCTCTTGAAGCGGCAGCATCCACTTTAGGAACTAAAAAGTAATTTCACAAAGTGAAAGAGCAGAAGTAAAGAGGAAGAAAGAAGACAATGACGACTCTCTCTAAAGCACTTGATTCTACACAAATCAAGAAAATAGTTCCTCATTTGGGAAGTGATACAAGAAGAAGGATAAGATATTCTCAAACCTGGAACTTATAAACTTTCAAAAAAAGTAGAGTATGAAATAAGTGATTCTAAGACTATGATTTTGAATCTACTTATGAAATAGAATTGCGCATCAAGGAGGATAGCTCATCGAGTCGATGACTCACTCAAAATTATACCATCCCTAGCTCAAAAGAAATCTCCACTGAGGTTCATAATATTGAAGAATTGATAACATTCTATGTGTCGCCAGTGAGAGAGAATAGAACTCTATTTTACAAATCAAGAGTCTCGCCTCAAAATTTTGAGCCCGCTAACATAAAATTCATGAGATAGCCAACAAGAATACCAATATACTATCCAAAAAATTACGAAGAATGATGCATAAGCTTGGAATTCATATGGAACTACTAAACATAGACTCAAATCTTTAACAAGATGTGCCAAAGAAGTCCTCAAGCATCTCAAGAAGTGATAAGTTTATCACTAAAGGTCCGGGTTCATCCACAATCTCATCAAAATAAACATTATAATATAATAGAAGGAGATTGAGAAATAGTGATGAAGAAGATGATTCATGAAATTCTTCTTAAAAATGATGATGAAGTAGAAGCCAAGCCCGCACCTGAAGAACTAGAAGATGGTGGATAAATAGCTACTATGGATGAACTTAAAGAAGTCAACATAGGAGTTGAGGATGATCCCCATCCAACTTTTGTCATGCCCTTCTGCCTGATGTGAAAGTTGAAGAGCTAAAAATGTTACTTAGTGAATTCAAGGATTGCTTTTCCTTAACATATTCTAAAAATCGCTTATCCCCGATGCAGCTCATAAACTTTATTAAACTGATGCAATGCCTATTAAGCAAGCTTGGGAATGAGATTGAGATTGAAGAATGTAATTGCAGAAACTAAAAGATCAAAGCAGCTTCATGGGAGGAGAAGTATGATTGGATAGCCAACATTATCTAGTTAAGAAGAAGACCAAATTCATCTCTGCATTGACTGGACCTAAATAAGGTATGCCCAAAAGATGACTCTTCAATATCAACTACTAGTGGACAACACTTCCAACTATGACATGTTCTCATTTATGGATGGATCAGGATACAACCAATCAAAAAATGGCACCAAGATGAAAAATATACATCATTCGATTGGCATCTATTTTACACGCATGCCCTTTGGCTTGAAAATGGAGCTACATACCAAAGAGCCATGATGTATTTTGATGAGTTGATTCATCAAAGGTGAATGTTATGTGACGATTTGGTGAAAAGCTTATATGTGAAAACCACTTTGAAGACTTGAGAATTATATTGGAGAGAATAAAAAAATATGATCTCAAGATGAATCCTCTAAAATGTGCATTCGGGTATCCTCCAAAAAAAATTCTGGGTACATTGACGTCAGAGGTATTGAAATGATCCTAAAATTAAGGCAATTGTGGAGATGCCTTCACCGAAGAGTCTATGTCAGCTTTGTTCTTTACAAGGATAACTCACATTCATCCATTGATTTATATCAAACTTATCAGGATGTTGTCAACCATTTGCAAGGTTAATGAAGAAGGATGCTCCATTCAAGTGGGACAAGGAGTGCCAAGAAGCCTTCAATAGCATTAAAAGCTACGTTAAATCCAATCCTTACAGGTTTACTCCTGGAAGCCTCATTCTATACACATTGTGTTAGAAGAGTATTTTATCATATCACAACACAATGAAGAAGCAAAGAGAATGTTCTTTATTATATGACGAGGTGATTGGAAATGAGATACGATAAAGAAAGCACTATTTAGCATTGATCTTTACAGTCCAAAAGTTTCATCATTATATGTTATCTCACAAGATTACCCTCATCTCGAGGATTGATCTGCTGAAGTACTTAATGACAAGACTAGCATTGACAGGTCACTTGACAAGATGAGCAGTATTGCTTTTGCAATTTGATATCACATACATTCTACAGAAAGTAGTGAAGGGACAAGTCTTAATAGATTTTCTTGCTGCACATCCCATCCTATTGGACTCTTCTCTTAATGATGATTTGCATGATGAGCAAATTATGCTCATTCATGAAAGAGAAAATCACAAATTTGGGAAATGTACTTTGATGATGGAGCCTCATCGATCAAACAAGTCCAACATCTAAATTTCCCAAGAGCAAGAGCAGGAATCAATATCATCTTCATAACACTAGAAGGAGGGATAATGAGCGATCAAATGGATTGACTGAGCTAAGAACTAATAATGAAGTTGAATAAGAAGCATTAGTGGCAGGTCTTGAAGAAGCTATTTTCAAAGGCATTCAAAACCTGCACATTTTTGGCAATTCTCAGCTTATTATAAATCAAGTACTGGCATCTATAGAATCAACAAGCTTGAGTTAGCTTTCTATCACAAGCAAGTTCTTGAGCTAATGAAGCAGATACCGAACATCACACTAACTTGAGTCTCTCGATCTGAGAATAGCAAAGTCGATTATTTAGCAAAATTAGCTAAGAAAGTGATAAGTATGAATGGTGATTATGTCATGATCGACATATTTATTCGATGAGTCCTAGAGCTAGTAAAGTATCAATCGTAGAGGGGTTATCAACCCAACAGTAGATGCACAGTTGCTCCTCATACTCCCCAAAATAAATAAGAAGTTGTACCAAAAAGGGCTAAGAATGATATTGCCTCAAAAAAAAAGTAGAAGCCTTTTTGTAGAGAGAGTCACGTGATTGGAGGCAACCCTTCATCGACTACTTTAAAGAAGGAAAATTACCAAATAATAAATCACCGTACCAAATCAAAAAAGAGAATTCTATGCTATGATTTTCATCAACAACACTTTATATCGTAGATCCTTTGAACAAATGTGCTACGATGCCTAAATAGATGAAGCTAGCAAAGTGATGGTTGAAGTTCATGAAGGACTTTGTAGTACATTAGTCGTCCCAAGATGGCGAAAGATCAAAAGGATGGCTATTATTGGCCATCTGGTGATGAGAGATATTAATCATGCTAAGAAGTATCATGAATATCAAGTATAGGGAATCTCATCCATCAACTCCAAATCATTACACCCAACAATAGCATCCGCCATTCAATGTTGGGGTACATATGTAATTGGACCAATTGATCCATCGTCGATGGACATCGCTTCATCTTAGCAAATGAATGACATATTCCAAGAGTGAGGCTACTCCATTTAAAGAAGTTACAATCGAGTGATTAACTTCTTCACGATAATGTGGTATAGATTTGGAGTGCCACAATAATAATTTTGATAATGGCAGCTTTCAAAAGTGCAAAGATTTATAAATTCATCGATTGACACAAAAATTGATTGACGATACTCTTCAATAACGTTCAGTTACGTATTGCTAAGGTTTGAACCTTCATCGAGGCATTAGTCAAGTTGCTCAAGATTCTCACTAAAAATAAGAGAGAATGGCATACCAAGCTAGTAGAGGCTCTATAGTGTATCGAACCTACAAGGCGTCGACTAAAGCCACTCCCTATTCATTGGTATTTGGGCTGAGCGGTTCTTTTCGCTTGAAGTTGAGTTGCCTTCACTTGAGTACCATCTAATTCTTGAAGATCAAAATGCTCATTTGAGAATGGAGGAACTTCGACACTTGATGAAGTTAGATTGTAAGCTCATCAAATCTGAAGTCTATCGAGCAAAGGTGTCCGGGGGCTTTTGACCATGCGGTGCGACCTCGAACATTCCAAAAGGAGAATTGGTCTGGTCGAGAAGACCAATTATCTAATCAAATTTGGTGTCAAATTTGAGCCTGAATTTTGTCATTGAAAAAGTATACCAAGGAGGGGCATACCAACTCATCGACCTAAAGGGTGAAAGAACAATGTACCTCCAATTAATGGTCGATACAAAAAAAGTATTATACTTGATGACCACATTCAGGTACAATAAAATCCCCACACATAGGGTATATTTTTTTAGTATATTTATTTAGGTTGACATCATGCTTCATGCCGAGATCCCTAAATAAATATACTCTAGATGAATAACTTTTCTGTGAAAATTCTCTTATTACACAAGGGAAATTTTTTAGATTTTTATATACAGATGAAATCAATGTTGTATATTAAAATCCCCTTTAGAGTATATCAATTCAAATATTAATGTATTTGTGTATTTTCATCTTGAAATTCTCCTAAATGTACTTTAGAATTCCTCCTCCAAGATAGGGGCATTGTTTAGTTTATACTAAGTTTATTTGAATTGACGTCGTGCTATAAGACGAGATCATTAAATATATTCTTATTCAGGTTGACATCAAGCTTTACACCGAAATCCCTGGATATATACATAATTATTATTGTTAAGTTGCAGAGTCTTGCATGAACAAAAAGAATCTATTTCTATACTTGAAAGGACAATCCTAAATGTCAAGAAATTTATCTCTCAGATTTATCAAATTCTAGAGATCAAGTCAAAAGAACTCCCGATTTCGGAAGCTTCAATGAATTAAGTTGGAGAAACATCAACTCTACATAAAGTCTAGGACACGATATGTTCTAAAGGTCAAACTCAACAAGTCCCATAAATGGCGAGTTCTTGACGCTCTCCTCAAATAAAAGAGAAAAGGCCACGTGAAAGAATTTTGTTAGGTCTAATGATAAACCACCAACCCACTACAACTTAAGTCAAGAAGTAGGTTCTAAAGGTCAAACTCAACAAGCCCAAATATGGCGAGTTGCTACGCTCTCCTCTTAACAAGCCATAAAAGGCCATAGTGAAAGAGCCCCTTCGTCGGTCAATGATGATAATCTCAAAGATCTCGCTTAGTGATTACAAGCAATTAGGATCTAAGAGATCTCTCTACTTGATCAATAGAACAAGATAATATGAGGAAGCACTCAATTCAGGGCTGCCTCAAATCAATCATCATATTACCTACAAGGTGATATTTCAATCTATTCTCAAATGATATGATCAAGCTCAAATCACAGATCAAAGCCAATCTCCTCATCAAGTCCATCAAAGTAGAAAGCACGGGACTGAGGAAGCAATTCCATAGTTCAAACAAAGCTGATGGATGTACTAAAGGAATTTCGTGATTATTCAGTATGTTAAAGCACACGTTGCTAGACTAATAACTCAATATTGGCCCTATATAAGCAAGAAGGTTGGATCATCTGTATGTACCCTTCAACAAATCTGTCAAAGCAGCAAGCACAGAGTTCATGGAGTGCATACACTTCCTGACAAGTCAATAGGGACAAATCAGGTCAGTCCTTCATCAAGTCTGGCAAGCTCAAAGCTAGGACAAAAGGAATTTCAAATCCGACCAAGCATGTATAAACCAATTTCCCAGCGAAATCATTCATAAAAATAAATAAACCAATTCCTTCATTGAACCCAACCAAGCACGAAACTAGGGTTAGAGGAGACTCAAATCTACAATGATATAAAAGAAAGAGATCTTCAGCAAAGTCATTGAAACAGATAGTAGATGGTGTAAGAACTCTTATCTATTCGACAAGTCAATTCTGATAAATCAATCAATCCTCATCATTTAGCATGTCCTGAATAAGGCAGTATACTAATGACAAATACTATCAAAGCTCCGTAAGCTATTGCAATCGAAGCTGAAATAATCCAAGTTCTGTGGCCAGCCCAAAGGGTCAATCAATTTTCAAAAAATGTGACTCACTCCATGCACAAATCACATTTATTGGGGGGCATTTATTGACCTCCACATATATTCCATAAGTCGAGTCAAGCCCACAAGTCTAATTCGACGGACTTCAGAAGCAACAGTGCATAAATCGGGGCTCAAAATGCACTGGACGTCTTCAAAAATGGTCGAAATGACTTCCGATCGACGAACGGACTTCGTCATCACATTCAAAACATCAAAATTGGTCAGGATATAAATATTGCATGACTTAATGATCAACTAATCGAGCGCTCGAGTCGTCAACATGCTTACACACATATCAAGGTTAGGAGATATCAATGATGATCAAACAACCTCCGTTCATGAAATTGATTATGTCGTTAGCTTCGAAATATCAAAATCTATCAAATGAGATTATCCGCGCTCCTTTCAGATGAGTTTGTACAAATGTCGAGTGATTTGAAGTGATAAGATACAAATCAAGGCTGAAATGCACTAAACGTCATCAAAATTAACTCAAATATCCTCCGATCGATGAAAGGACTTCACCATCATGTTTAGAACATCGAAACTAGTCAGAATATAAATATTACACAACTTGATGATCAATCGATCAAGCGTTCGAGTCATCAATGTGCTTGCACGCATATCAAGGTTAGGAGGCACCGATGAGGATCAAATGACCTCCGTTCATGAAACTGATTATGTCATTGACTTCGAAACATCGAAATCTATCAAGTAAGACTATTCACACTCAATTGGATGAGTCTCTCAGTGGTCAAAATGATGATGCATTTTGAGTGGAATGAACAATTTCGTCCACTCGAACCAAATAGCCTCCGATCATGAAACAGACTGTGCCATTGCGTTCGAAATATCAAAATTACCTTAAATTGATATATATATCGACTATGTGTGTTTACCGGTGTGAAATCCACATTAAACGTTTAATCAATTTAAAAAATTATTTAGAAATCCTTAAATTATCCCCTCACGTAGCAACCGTTCCCCCATTTTATTTTTTTTAGTTTCTCTGATAAAAAAAAAAGAAAGATAAAAAGGCGCCCTCCAATTTGCAGCAGCGGTTGAAATCCCTCCTCATTTTTCTTCTCACATTTCTCCTCTCTCCGGCTCTCTCTCTCTCATGAAACACAAATAATTTCCTCCCACTCTGTTATTTGCCAATCTTGCGCATCCCACAAACACTCGGCCTCTGGTTCACCACCATCGTTTCCGTCTTCCCTATTCTGGCGTTCATCAGCGGTAAAAGATGCCTCATAGCTCATGCTGAGATTCATGCCACACCCATGAGACGTGTTCTCATCGCTCTCCTTCTTTAAAATTAAGATCCCACTCCGTGCAATCTTGTTTTACTTTCCACCATATGAAGATTAATCTGGTCACAGCCATCTCGATCCCATCTCATCCTCGTATTTATCTACAAAAATGTATGCCTCCTACCACCGCTTTCATGTCCTTCATTGAGTCCAAGATCCACGTTCGGATCCACCAAACATCTCCAATAGCGCCACATAACCCATAAAATCATCATTATGCCAATCAACCAGAACCCAGCCATTCTCAAACCGTTGCATGCATCCCACTCCGTCCGACTGCACCTCACTTTATCCTTCTTTTGCTTACCTTGGAAGAACATCATCATGACAAATTCTTCTTTTTTGATTTTTTTGGGTACATTACCCTATTTAAAAAACAAACACACAAATCAAGCATATATATTGGACTTTTCACCCCACACATGGGTGACTAAGTCCACTACTAGATTATGCTTAGGGGTATAAAGTACCAAAAAAAACATTTATATTTTTATTTATGATGCTTAAGCACAATCCCTTGTAGAAAAGAATAGTTAGACTAAGAACATCCTACCATTTTATTTCTGAGCATACATCAGTCTAAAACATCTTATCACAAAATAAACAATAAATATCCAAATCATGCATGACCTAACCCTAAGGCTAGAAGTGGTGACTTAGGCTAATGTGTGTGCTTTGAAGGTTTGTGATGCTTAGCTTAGGGATTTAGGTTCAAATTTTCTAAGTATGAAAGCATGTTCAACTTAGAGGGGGGTTTTATTTAAGTTTTTTGGAAGTTTTGGATTGATTTTATTTCATGTTTTGATTTGATTTAGGCAGATCCTATAATTAAGTACTAAGTTATGAAGAGAGGGAAAAAGAAGAGAACTTCTCTTTCCTTCCCTAACCTAAGTAATTTCTAAAGTAGGTTCACATTTTAGTTTGATTTAGGTGAATATTTTGATTAAATCTTTTAATCAATCCTAAGTTTAGATAAACTCTAGACAAATCTATTCAAAAAGAAAGGTATTTTAAGATTAAATAAAATGAATCAAAATTCACATAACACACATTACTTTATTTCTTTCCAACATATATAACATGCATATGGATGGACCCTAAGCATATCTATACATGCAAATGAGTATTTAACACACTTTATGATGCATGCTAAGGAATCCATTTAAGAAAATTTAGAAGTTGAATATGCATGATTTTTCTTAAGTAGAAAAGGTTTTCCTTATCCAAAATTTCACATACACATATGAAGTAAGAAAGGCATAAGTGAGTATAGCGCCATTGTTAATTAGAGGTGTAAGGTATAAAATCTACTTAGGGCTACTTAAAGCCTCAAACCGGGTTGTCCAGGACTAATATACCACTTTCCTTAAATACAATATGTATAAAAAGAAATGGAAAAGGAGAATGCAAAAGTTTAATGGATTCATTTTTTTTATTTATACAATTTATGTATGCAAGTATAGGTAACCCTTCTTAAGTGATAGCATAGGGATGAATAGGGTATGGAATTAAGTAAGTGTTGGGTTCTTTTCAAATGAACCTACATCTTACAACTCTATTCAAAACTATGCTAACATAAGAAAGAAAACCTATGTACTAAGCATATCTTTATAATCTATGACATGCAAACTTATAATTAGAATATAAGTAGCACACTTTCAGATTTGGTATTTGATTTATATGTTTTGAAAATAATTTATATTTAGTAGTGATAATAGCCACTCATATTTTTACTTTAGCCAACACATGCACATTTGATATAAAGTAAACAATTTCATTTTAAAATTTGAAACATAAAATTATGAATGCATGAAATCACATGACATACAACTTAACATGTTGAGGAAAGATTCAAAGTAATGAAAGTATGTAAACTCACTCACTTTAAATCTAAAGACATTCTTATTGAATAAGAAAATTTAGAATAAATCAAAGTGAATTCAAAAGTGATTTTTCTTTAGTTTGAAGTTTGATTTAATTTTGAAAAGGTGAGATGAGTTTGCTATTCCTAACCCATTCCCACATGTGTTTTGTATTTTTGTTTAATTTTTAGATAATTAGATCCATTTTTATGTTGATTAGGTTAAGGTATGAATTAAGTAGCAATTAACCTACACCACCTTAGAAGAATTAACTAAATAATTATGAGCCAATGAGATGACATAAAACCCAAGGAATTTAAATTTGCAATGCACCTAATAATGAAAAGGCCTAATGCAATTTGGCTCACAATTAAAAGTTAATTAAGCTAAGGGGTTTAGCTTAAGTAATTTCAAAATACCCTTTCACACATGTGAATTGGATCTTGATTTCCTTAATTGAACTTAGGATATTAAACACCTAAACATCTACTTAAGGTAAATTAATTAAGTTTTGGAACTTCTTAGAATTTTTGAAAATTGAATAAGAGGATAATTAATGAATTAAACCTTTAATTACGAGGAGATTAAAGAGAGAAGAGGGGGTTTAAAGAATAGCTTGGGGGAAATGCTCCAAAATTATTCCATAAACCTCCTACTTACTGGATCTGACCTTAATCAAAACCCTAATCAGGGTAAAACCACTAATATCAGTACCCTTAATTACATGAAAGGGTGGTGGGAATGGTGCAATTTCCCCAATTGAGCCCTCAATAAATTTCAAGAAAATTAGGGGAGACAGAGGTCATCCCCTAAAATGAACCCTAGAAATTTGAGATTAATTGATGACCTAATTAAAGAATAATTAGCTAATTAAGATTCCTAAATAAACTAAAATTCTGAGAAAAGGGCAATTCAAAATCCATTGAAATCATTTTAAAATATTCTAGATAAAATTATCTTTCCATAGCATTTTTCCTTATATTTTTCTAATTTTTTTAGAGGAAATTATGATTTTAAGAAATTCTATGGATTGATTAGGAATTAATATAACTAATCCGCTAATCTGGCTCACGCACGGCACGTGGCGGTGGAGCACGCTTTACACATGCGTGAGGACACTTAAGTTGTCACCTCACAAAGGCGGTGGTGGCGCACACACTTATATCCTTGGCCGTTCGATCAAAGAGATCGTAAGGATCAACCCGTGGGTTTATAAAGGAAAATCGATAAATGTAAAAATAATCTCACCGTCCATCTAAAATGCGGATGGATGGTCGAGATGAGCGAAGTTCTTCCCGAGGATCAATAGACCGCCCATGATCTAAGAGATATCCAAGCTCGATTGAGATTGGAATGAACTTGTACCCACACCATCTAAGCACAATTATAAGCATATCCAATGGTTCATTTCACATGCAATGAGCATTTCTTTCATAAAGGACCAACACCTCCTAATCTAAGTGGTCAAAAAAGTCCATACCTCGTTGAAGGTGATCACTGACGCTTGAGATCGATGAGGTACCTTCGTCTGGTGGAGATGAAGCCCTGTTGAAATTCCTAATCCTTGAGATTGAGTAGATCAATGGATGGACAAACACCACTTCACTTAGGCTTTGGCTTTGATTGAATTGATCCTCCCCTTGCTATGGGAACTCCAATGTGAGCTTGAGCGAGCTCAGATTGGTCCTTAGAAGAAGTACGTAGAAGGAATTTGGAGGAAATCAAGGGTAGAGGAAGTTAGCAATTCACTCAACCTCCCCTATTTTTGCACTATGCAAAATCGAGAAAGAAGAATTCAAATCCTCTCTAAAGACCTTGGGAATGCTCTCTGATGATTGTTCAGGGTTCCTAGGCTCCAATCGACAAAGAGTGAATTGAAATTTCATTGAATTAGGGGGAGTATATCTCCCCCTATGGCAATCGGATGGCCAAACCATTCTTTGACATTTTGATCCAATTGCTGAGATGGGAGGGGTTGTTTTGACTATTTTGAGTGTGCACATGGTCGGTTTGATCCATAAGTGGAATGCCAACTTTCCATGTGCATCAAATTGAGCTTAGGAGGGAATTTGAAAACTCAATTTTAGGTTAGGTGGTCGCGTTTAGTCTAGGATCCAAATGGGCTGACTCAAACCGATTGGGTTGGGTGAACCACTCATCACTAAGTCCCCTTTTAGGAAAGCCTCAAGTGATTGTGAAGAGGGTATGACCAAAATACTCATGGGTTAGGCCAAAATTTATTCTATGGCCTAAGGGTAGGATGATCATTTTACTATTTTTCCACTTTGGACATGTTGGGTATGTGGAGAAACTAGGTTTGGCCAAGTTTCAATGGATTTGGAATCTATTTGATAGGGTTTGGCTCATGTTGACCCATTTAGGTCAAAATGGGTCAACTTGGGTCAAGTTGACCAATAGGTCAAATTGGGTCAAACCAAGGGTTGGGTCAAGTTCATATGACCATTTGAAATGTTTTGGTGCTTAGTTTTGTTCAATTTGGTATAGTTTTGGCTCATATATTATTTAGGTCAAATGGGTCAAGTCTATTTGACCCATTTGACCTATTTGGGGTAGGTCAAGAGTAGATTTAGGTTAGGTTAGTTATTTGGAGTGGATTGGTATCTTTGTTTCCAATCAATTTGGGTTATGTTCAATTTGGCTCAACATGACCCCTTTTGGTCAAGGTCTACAATCAATTAGGCTAGGTTGGGTCTAGTTGGCCAATTGGGCTAAGTTAGGCTTAAATGTTGGCTTGGTCAAGTTCAAATATAGGTCATGAGTGAACTTAGATCAATGGTTTCAATCAATTTAGCTTATGGTGGAATTTGGCTATGTAAGGTTTCATGTTAGGTTAAGTGTCGACTTGGTCAACCCTTAGGTTTGACTTGGTTTGGCCCAATTTGATTGATTGATCATCCCATTATGATTGTTGATCATGATGAGAGGGATATATGAGTTTGGTTCAATCCAATTTGGTTAGGATCAAACGTTGGCTCATAATGGTACTTTAGGTCACTTTAGGTCAAGTGAGCTTAAGTGGGTCAAATGGTTTGGTCAAAGCTTGATTTGAACTTGGTTGATCTTGTATATGGATTTATGATTGAAATATAAATCCATTTACAAGTGGTTTGAAGTCAAATGGATATATGAAGGAATTTTGGGTTTGATTTTAGACTTGGGTTTTGATTGTTTGATTGAAGTTTGGATTTATATATGAGCTCATGGTTGTAGGGTTGATTGAATCATGAGAGAAAATCAAGAGTTTGGCTTGATTTGAAATTGATTTGGCTAAGTTCAAGATTTTGATTTGAAAGGCTTAGATTGGATTTTGAGTGATTTGAGTTTGATTTTGGAATTGGTTTTGATTGTTTGAATATTTCATTTATATATGTGAATATAAATGAGAATATAAATGGATCATGATAAAATTTCAAGGATTTGAAGTGGTTTAATCATGATTTGAGTTAAATCCATTAAAAAGGATTTTAGGAAATTCTTAATTTGAAATTTAATTTTTGAATTGGATTTGATTGATTTATATTTATACTTCATTTATATATGAGAATATTAATGAGAACATAAATAATTTTTGAGAAAATCCTGTGGGTTTGAATTGGTTTGATTAAAGTTTAGGTTAAATCCACTAATGGGAATTTAAAGCATTTAAGGGAATTTAAAGGATTTTAAATTTCGAATTTAATTTTTGGATTGGATTTGACTAATTTATATTTATATTTATATTTCATTTATATATGAGAATATAAATAGGTTTTGAGAAAATCTCATGGGTTTGAATAGGTTTGATCATGATTTGGGATAACTTTGGCTATGTCCTTTAATGGAAAATTAAAGGGACTTAAAAAAATTTTGATGAATTGATTTTGAATTTGATTTGATGGGTTTGAATTTATATTTAATTTATATAAGTGAATATAAATGAGAATATAAATGAAGTATAAGAAAGTCTCAAAGATTTGATTTGGTTTTGGTTGTTTTAGGTTAAGTTCTTAAGGGAGGCTTAAGGACTTAGGCAAAATTTGGACATAAGGAATTTTTGATAGATTTTGATCATGAGTTTCAATCATAGATTTCATTCATAGATTTTAATCATATGGAATTGATTTGTATTTGGAGAAAATCATATGGAATTTATTTGGAGTTTGACTTGAAAGAAGGAAAGTGAGGAATGGTTCAAGCTAAGGGTAGGAAATTTTCCTAACACCCCTAAGGCATGACCTATTCCTATGGCTAACTCTTCTAAGTCTCTAGGGCTAGGGGAGTGTCCACCTAATCACTAGATGTGTCTTAAGACTAAGAAACTCTTAAAGTCTAAGAGGAATCATATGTCTAAGATGGAGGTGTTGAGAGAACATTCTAAAAATGAGGTCAACAACACTTCATGCTCATATTGTGCCAGTGAGTTATGTATTTAGTGACTGACTCGTCCTTCTTTCTATTCTCCAGGGCGAGATCAGCTATTTTGGTATTTCTAACTACACAACAAATCTTTCGATAAACATTGCCTACAGCTCGTCGAATGTCTTAATTGAGTCATTTGACAACTTTGCGTACCACTCGAAAGTAGTTGAAGTTAAGCTACTAATGAACTGATAAAACAACAGTGCGTCATTACCCCAAGATACCAAAAGTTGCTTTGAATTGAGCTGTCGCTTTGGTTGCCATCAAATGAATGAAATTTCAGAGTAACCTTTAGATGACACCTAGTCATATTGAGGATGTGGAGACCTCTCACCGTTTCTCCACTGCTTGTAGAATTTGATTTTACTTATGATGAAGTATAGCTATCATGGCTTAAATGTTCAATGTTTGCTAGAGATTGGGGAGTCAATTGATTGGCATTTCTACCATTATGAGCTCTTGTTTACATTTATATCGCTTTCATGGATGATAGGAGAGTTGGTTGTGTGATGATTGATAGGAGGAACTAGTGTCAACACTATGGCAGCATTCCTCTACATCATTGGCATCATGAGATTCATCTACATCATCATCTGATTCATCTATCGTTGCATTTTCCTCTACACCTGAGCAAGTGTAGCAGTGTCAGCGAATAGCATGTTATCTTCTTCTTCTGGTTCCACTTCTTGCTCATCACTGAGAGGAACTAAAATGCACCCATTGACCTAGTGTCTTCTTATTAGGAGGACCCATGATGCTTGGATTGGTACTATCATACACCAAATGGTTCTCCAAAGTGTTGTACCATATACACCACATCTACCCCCCATGATATCTTCTTCATCATCTTCTTCTTGTAGCCTTATCTCATACTGGATTTCAGCTGAGTGTGTGGGATGAATGTCTCCTCAATAGGAGGGTACGATCAAGATCAACGGAAGATCGTTTAGGTTGGTGATGGGATTCCTTGGAGAATTCCAGGGTGTCGACCACCATTAGCCTCATTAATTATAACACTCTTTTTAAGAACCCATTCCTATTGGACCCTATCATCATCGGATCTGGATATAAAAATGTCACGCCTTTTTTTTCCTTACGCCTTCTTCTGGCTTTGGCCTCCATATTTGTTTCCTTCCAGGACATTGAGATGGGATTCTGAACGCATATTCAGTGTCAACCACCATGTTCACCATGCATGGTTTGTTTGTAGGAGTTTTACTAACTTTGATGGTAGCTTTGGTGGAGCATTATTTTCTCTAATAATTGGTCTTTAATATCTCTTCTTCATAAGGCTTTGTTCTTACAACTTCGCACTTGTTATGAGGATAGAGTCTCGGGATGCCTCCTTTGTGGGGTTGGAGCTTGGTACCATTACTCCCAGAATGATTATTTAATATCACCATTAGAGCTGTTCCTTTTCACCCACTTTAGATTTTCAAATTTATTATGAGTAACACTCATGTTCCACAGGAATAACATAGGCGTGAGAGTGATGGGCTCGAAGGCATTCCTTCTCCTACTCTGCCTTCTAGTTAGCTTTGCTCCAGATGAGGAGGCTTCAGCGTCATGTTGGCCTTATGCAAAGGGCAATGTCGGTAGGAAAGTAGCGTTCGGATGTACTACTAAAATTGTTTGGGTCATCATTCTCTTCATGGTGAGCTTAGTGTGTGTCCCAACCTTTCAAATCAGGCTCTCTTTAGGGACTTCAATAGTAGTAGCAATGTGAGTTTTAGTAGATTTGGCTCGCACTGATGATATGCAAGTTGTGCATGATTATCTCATCCAGGCCTAGTAGTAGTTTGAGCAACAATCGTTGGAAAATCTATGATACTAAATTGCATAATAGCTCCAGCATCCCCGGTGTTGATGACAACATTAGCCAGATGGATGTTGGCTCTACTCAAGCAGAGAAGGGTGTGTCTCAAGATCCATCTCTGTAAATGAAAGATGAGGATTAGTAATGATGATATATCATCCCACACTTTCATGATGGAGATATAATAGAACAAACATGATAAAATATGAAAATAAGTTATGAATAAAAAAGATTTTCAAAACTTCAAGATTATGTTCATTATAAAAATAATTTTGAGTTTCAATCAATTTTACTTTATAAATAGCTTCAAGTTTTCATTTTACTATACCGCTATCATAGTTTTTATTGACTACCTAAAGAGAAAGAGAATCTTGTCCACAAGAGTGCTAAATCTGAGCTTCAAAATTTGCCACCAACCTCAATGAAAGAGAGTGATTTAAATAAGATGGAATAGTAGATAGACACTACCCAGAGATTTCACCCTCATTTGTGAGGACTTTAGATGTTCGTGTTTCTTATAAGTGCAACCTATAGTTAATTATCCATCAATGATGAGAGAGAACTTTCATAAAATGTTGTCGCCATGCATAGCACCATGTGGAGTTTTGAAAGATTTGTGAAATATATTTTAACTTAAAGTGGATGGTTGGGGAATGATGACCAACATTCTAGATCCCATGGTTTTCCCTGTTGTCATGGTCCCAAGTCTACTAGTGAGGAGGTAGTCGACAAATGGTGAAGAACCTGTCGGAGATAGACCCACCCTCTTCACCCTCTCTATTTAGGGGAATGGGTGCATCAGCAATGCCACCACAGAAATGAGAAACACCTGACACAGTAGGTGCAGCGTGAGTGCCTGAACAAATCTGATGAGGTTTCATCTGCAGAGACTGACGTGTAGCGCTCATGAATTTCACCTAAGATGGGCTTTGGAGCAGAGACACATGAGAGTTCCAGCATGAGGAGCTGGAGAGAAAATGATGAGGGTTTGAGAATAGAAGAAAAATTATGGGGTATTTATGATATATTATTTATTTATTTATTTAACCTATTTTGGATTTTCATGCCCACATCATCACATAAATAATATATATGCCAATTTTATGTTACTCTGATGTTCCAGATGCAAAGATACCCATTAGTTGGTAAGTGTAATCGAGGTCAATTTTAGTTTAAATTTACGCATCATCACTTTTGCTCGCTTGATATTCATGCAAACTCATCTGAATTGAGAGTGAAAAATCTTATTTAATATATTTCAGCATTTCAACACTAACGACATGATTAATTTTGTGAATGGAGATATTTTGGGCATCATCATGGCTTTTTGACCTCGATATGTGTGTCAACACATCGGTAGCCCTCCATGATCAGTCGATCGTTGAATTATGCAAGATGCATATTCTGATCAATTTCTACATTCTGAACTCGATGAAGGATTATGTTCATCGATCAAAGGTCATTTCGACTGATTTTTGGTGATGTCAAGTGTATTTCAGCTCCAATTTGCATGTTGTTGTATCCGATTGCTCCATATTCACGTATACTCATCCGAATTGAGCGTGAATAGTCTCATTTGATAGGTTTTGATATTTTGACACTAATGACATGATTAATTTTGTAAACTTGGGTCATTTGGGCATTATCATGACTTTCTAATCTTGACATGCGTGTCAGTACTATGATGATCCCCCTTTTTGATTGGTCGACCGTCAAATTGTAAAATATGTATATTCTGATTAATTTCGACATTGTAAACATGACAGCGGAGTCCGTTCATCAATCGAAGGTCTTTTTGACTAATTTTTAGCACTATGGAGTGGATTTCAGCTTTGATTTGTGCACTGAAGGTCGTTGAATTTACCTTGTAAGCTCCATTTGACTTGTGGCACATGCATGGAGATCAACAGGCAGCTCATGAACGATTCGAAAGAGAAGGCATTGATGTTAAAGATTCTAACAAAGAGGAGCAATTTTGTAGTCATTCTTCAATTCTTTGCTTGAAATGATCATTTCAACTCAGGTAAAATAAGATCTCAGCTAAGGCCATGGCGACTGATTCTAATTTTTTAGAAGGCTGCAAGACACCTATATCTGTATCTTTACTATTCCATTTAATTTAATCCTACTCTTAGCTTGCTCCTAAAATCTTGTATGCGATGCATTTGATGCGATGAGTGAAACCTGTACGGTCTCTTTGTAGGACCGCAAGGAAAAATCATAGGCGACATTCGCGACGTGATAGGAAAAAATATATGATTTATTTTGTGCATGTAAACTATACACGATATTTATAGCGTGGTAGGAAAAATGAAGACTTAGGCCATGGTTTATACCACTCATACACACTCTTTGTAGCGCGATGAGCATGTGGTGAAATTTTTAATTTCTAAAAGAAATGTATACTTCCATCTTCACTCTATGATGAATAAAATAAAGATAGAAATATACTTTCTTTTTATGCATTTTTGGACACCACGTAGATCTACAGATGTTTTTATTAGGGTGATCGGATATAACATTGAGGAGAGGTGTACTATCTCGAAAGATAGAAGTCACCACCCTACGATGGACCTAATCACCTGAATAAGGACTCCTAAGAATAATGAGTCTATATGCTAGATCTACTTTACATGGAAAAGTAAAGTAGGGTTTATTTTAAATCGGGTTCGTTAAGTTTCCTACAGGGGCAAGCCCCCATAGTTAATTACATCTTGAGGAAGGGGATTCCTTAAGAATACTCTCGATTAAGGTAAATGATCATTGTCTCCAAAGATTTTAATATGTAGGACTATCAATCGATTAATTTATTTTGGAAGATCAAATGGGATTGATCAAAGATAAGAAGTTATTATCGAAGCCAAAGGAAGAGAAATAGGATATGCTCACGATGCTAGAAAACCTAGCGCGCATGTCAAACTATCCTATGGTTGGGCTTTATATTTTTGAAATTGATTTAATTTGTTTGAGTTGAATTTTTATTAGAAATTTAGGGCTTATAATTCCACAACATAAGATTATGGAAATACCTAAGAGAGGAGGATTTATGCTTATGGCCCATTGAAGGGAGAAGAAACCACAGAACCTAAATCTAGGGAGCTTTGGAGAGTGCCAAAAGCACGACCTAAATCTAAGGTGAAAATGGGTATTTGGTTTGCCTCCACAAGAGAGGACAAACCACCCGACTGTTTGGACTTATAACTGCATGGTGGTAGCCGTTAACTAACTCCTCCTATGATTTTAAATTCATGTAGGCAAGTCATGTGCTTTATGCAAGATATCTAGGTTGTTGTTTATTTTAGAAAGAGATTAAGTCCTTAAACTCACTCCCTAAGAGAGTAGATCATGTAAGGGCATGAAAAAATGACCTAGATCTAATGCAAAATATATTACATGTTATTTTTATTTTTGGACAATCAATTGACTCAGGCTTATAGGATTCATATGTCTAATGCATGAGAAGTAAGATTATTGGTCAAAATCAATGAGAAGTGGGGAGGTGTATTTCCACCATGACTCTCAAAGGTCAAGCCAAGTTTCTCTAGCAAAGTTGGAAGCCCTCCAATCAAGAGTGAATCAATATGCTTTTTATGCATGATGTTATAAAAGAAACACTCATCCAGCTAAAGGGTTGCTAATTCTTTTATCTTGATCTTTTAGCCTAATATTTAAATGAGATTATGAGTTATCTATCTTTAATTTTGAGTTGATTAATTTAGTAGAAGATTTATTTTTCCTAAGAGCCTAATCATCATCCAAGCCATACATCAAGCAAGAAAGATACTAGGAAAAGGATGCCATCTTAATGCACAAGCTAAACAAAACATCAAACATTTTATAAAGCTAACATAAAAGAATAAAATGTCATTTGTTGTCTACCCAAATCGAAATTGGCGTGCTCTACCCTTATAGAACCCGAATTACAAATGAATTAATTTACAATAAAGCAAGGAAATCATGTTATGGGGGTCTTCATTCTTCTTTTCTTCTTTCTTCTTTTTTCTTTCTTCTTTGGTTCCTTCTTTTGCATGGTTAGAAGGTGATTGCTCCAAAGGCTTCATATGGTACATAAGATGAGATCTTATGACCAATGCTCATCCTAATCTCCCATAACAATCATTCCAAAATCCTAATTGCAAAAATTATATGAAATGGAAAAGTAAATCTAACTAACACCTGCAAAATAAAAATTAGCTAAATAAACCATAAAAATCCCAAGCATGCATATTGGACATATCACCCCATGCATGGGTAACCAAGTCCACCTTGCCTATTGGATTATGCTTAGGGGTATAAACAATTACACAACAAAAGCATTTATATTTTTATTGCAGTGCCCCTTAAGCACAATCCCCTACAGAAAATAATGATTAGATTAGATAGTCCTACCATTCATTCTATGCACATTCACCCTAACATCCAGGCTAGAAATAATACATCACTAAATAAAAGCAAACATCAAGCCATGCACCGCCCTAACCTAAAGCTAGAAGTGGTGACTTAATTTAGTGTGTATGCTTTAAAAGGTTTGTGTGGTATGCTTAGCTATGGCTTTAAGATTTAGATTTTCTAAGTGTGAAGATGTTCAACATAGATGGATGGTTTCATTTAAGTGTTTAGTTGATTTGAGTTGATTTTATTTGATGCTTTGTTTAGGTTTGAAAGAATCTTATAATTAATTACTAAGTGTTGTAAAGAGAGGGAAAAGATAAGAGAACTTCTCTTTCCTTCCCTACCATAAGTAATTTCTAAAGTGGATTCATATTTGATTTTGTTTAGTGAATGTTTTATTATGTATTTTAATTAATCCTAAGTTTAGATCAACTCTAAACAAACCTATTAAAAAAGAAAGGCATTTTAAGATTAAGTAAAGTTAATTAATATCATAAAACACACATCACTTCATTTATTTCCCAACATGTATAACATGCATATGAATGAATCCTAAGCATATCTATACATACAAATGGGAATGTTTAGCACAATTTATGATGAATGCTAAGAAATGTTACTTAAAAAAAATTTGAATGCTTTATGATGCATGATTTTCATCAAGTAGAAAAGAGGGGTTTCTTTTATCCATTATTCGCATGCACATGTATATTTATAAAAGACATAAGTGAGTACAACATCATTGTTAGCACCATGGGTGTAAGGTACAAGACCTACATAAGGCTACTTAAGGCCTCGCAATTCTACGGTTGTACAGACTAATATACCACTTTCCTTAAATACAAATACATGTATAAAATAAATGAATGGAAAAGAAAGATCCAAAAAGTTTGTATTTGTTTATTTATTTTGTTCTTGCAATTTATATGTGCAAGTGTGGATGTACTTCATGGGTAATAGCATAGGAATGGATAGGAATGGGATTAGGTAAGTGTTGTATTCTTTTCAAATGAACTATACACTTTGCTAAATCCTAATCAAAATTATGTTAAAAGAAGAGAGAAGGAAAGCTACACCATGCACACCTTCATACTTATATCCACATGGAAGCTTGTAAATAAATAAAAGTAGCACACTTTTAGTTTTAGATGTTTGATTTATAAATTTTTAAAATATTTTTGGATTTAATAGTGATAATAGCCATTCATATTTTTTACTTTAGCCAAAACATGCAATTTGACATAAAGAAAATATTTCACTTTCATTTTGATTATTATTTTTTTTGAAAAGGATGAATGCATGAAATTAATATGGCATACACATTTAGTATGTTAGGAAAGAACTAAAGTGATGAAAGCATGTAAACACATTTGCCCTAATTAGTTCTTAAAGACAATCTCATGAAATAAAAAAAAAAACATAAAGCAAATCAAATTATTTTTAAGAAAGGTTTGATTTTGTTTTGAGTTTGATTTAATTTGAGAATGTGTTTGTTATATTAGTTTAACTTTTAGGTGATTAGATTAATTTTATGCTTTGGTTAGGTTAAGGTATGAATTAGTGTGTTAATTATCCCTTACTTATACCACTGTTGACCTCATTTTTAGAATGAGCCCTCAACACCTCCATCTTAGACATAGGATTCCTCTTAGACTTTAAGAGTTCCTTAGTCTTAAGACACTTCCAGTGATTAGGTGGACACTCCCCTAGCCCTAGAATACTTAGAAGAGTTATCCATAGGAATAGGTCATGCCTTAGGGGTGTTAGGAAAATTTCCTACCCTTAGCTTAAACCATTCCTCATTTTCCTTCTTTCGAGTCAAACTCCAAATCAATTCAATTTGATTTTCTCCAAACCCAAATCAATTCCATGATTGAAATCCATGATTGAAATCTATGATTGAAACCCATGATCAAAATCCATCAAAAATTCCTAAGTCCAAATTTTGCCTAATCCTTCCCTTAAGGACATAACCAAAATCCATATTCAAGCCAATTCAAACATTTGAGATTTTCTCATGATTCATTTATATTCTCATTTATATTCACATATATAAATGAAATATAAATTTAAACCCATCAAATCAAATTCAAAATTCAAAATCAGTTCATGAAATTTTCTCAAGTCCCTTTAATTTTCCATTAATGTACTTAGCCAAAATCAAACCTAAACCATGATCAAACCTATTCGAACCCTTGGG
Source organism: Cymbidium sinense (assembly GCA_021442155.1). Lineage (NCBI taxonomy): Eukaryota > Viridiplantae > Streptophyta > Magnoliopsida > Asparagales > Orchidaceae > Cymbidium > Cymbidium sinense. Next base: position 103,068,643 of record CM038215.1, read on the forward strand.
ATTTTCTCAAAACTTATTTATATTCTCATTTATGTTCTCATATATAAATGAAATATAAATATAAATCAATCAAATCCAATCTATAAATTAAATTCCGAATTTAAAATCCTTGAAATTCCCTTTAATGGATTTAATCCAAATCATGATCAAACCTATTCAAATTCATGGATTTTTCAAAATTATTTGTATTCTCATTTATATTCTCATATATAAATATATAAATATAAATCAATCAATCCAATTCAAAAATTAAATTTCAAATTAAAAATTTCCTTAAATCCTTTAAATTCTCTTTAATGGATTTAACTCAAATCATAATTAACTTCAAATCGTTGAAATTTTCTCATGATCCATTTATATTCTCATTTATATTCACATATATAAATGAAATATAGATTCAAATAATCAAAACCAATTCCAAAAATCAAACTCAAATCAACTCAAAATTCAATCTAAGCCTTTCAAGCCAAAATCTTGAACTTAGCCATATCACTTTCAAATCAAGCCAAACCCTTGATTTTCTCTCATGATTCAATCAACCCTACCATCATAAGCTCATATATAAATCCAAACTCCAATCAAACAATCAAAACCTAATTCAAAAATTAAACCCAAAACCCTTTCATATTCTTCCTTTTAATATAAAATTTTCAAATGGATCAAAACCCATTTGATATCAAACCACTTGTAAATGGATTTATATTTCAATCATAAGTTCATATACAAGATCAACCAACTTCAAATCAAGCTTTGACCAAGCCATTTGACCCACTTAGGCTCACTTGACCCAAAGTGACCTAAAGTACCCTTATGAGCCAACTTTTGATCCTAACCAAATTAGATTGAACCAAATTCATATATCCCTCTCATCTTGATCAATAATCATCATGTGATAATCAATCAATCAAATTGGGTCAAACCAGGTCAAATCTAAGGGTTGACCAAGTCAACACTTAACCTAAAATTGATTGAAACCATTGATCTAAGTTCACTCATGACCTATGTTTGAACCTGAGAAAGCCAACATTTGAGCATAACCTAGCCCAATTGACACACTTGACCCAAGTTGACCCATTTTGACCTAAAGGGCCAAAATGTGTCAAAACTTGATCTAAGCCAAATTGATCCAAACCATTGGGTCAAGTTCATTCCAAATCACTTGTGAAACTTGACCAAAGCCTCAATTGGCCAACTAGTCCTAACCTAGCCCAATTGACCTTAGACCCAACATGACCTAAAGGGGTCATTTTGAGCCAAAATTGAACTTAACCCAAATTGATTGGAAACAAAGATACCAATCCACTCCATATGACTTAACCTAACCTAAACCTACCCTTGACGTACCTTAAATAGGTTAAATGAGTCAAATAGGTAAACTTGACCCATTTGACCTAAATGAAGTCATTTGAGCCAAATCAAAAATTATACCAAATTGAACCAAACTAAAAGCACCAAAACATTTCAAATAGTCATATGAACTTGACCCAACCCTTGGTTTGACCCAATTTGTTCTATTGGTCAACTTGAGCAATGTTGACCCATTTTGACCTAAATGGGTCAACATGAGCCAAACCCTATCAAATGGATTCCAAATCCATTGAAACTTGGCCAAACCTAGTTTCTCCACATACCCAACATGTCCAAAATAGAAAAATAGTAAAATGACCATCCTACCTCTAGGTCATAGAACATATTTTGGCTTATCCCATGGGTAATTTGGTCATACTCTCTTCACAATCACTTGAGACTTTCTTAAAAGCTCAAGGGGACTTAGTGATGAGTGGTGCACCCAACCCAATGGGTTTGGGTCAGCCCATTTGGTCCCTAGACCAAACCCGACCACCTAGCTTGAAATTGGATTTTCAAATTCTCTTTTAAGCTGAAATTCAACATATGGGAAGTTGGCAATCCATTCCAAGGATCAAACCGACCATGTGCACACTCAAAACAATCAAAATGGCAACTCTTGGTTCAGCCATCTGATTTCCATAGGGAGAGATATACTCCCCCTAATTCAATGAAATTTTAATTCACTCACTGTCGATTGGAGCCTAGGAACCCTTAGCAATCATGAGAGAGCATTCCCAAGGTCTTTAGAGAGGATTTGAATTCTTCTTTCTCAATTTTGCACAGTGCAAAAATAGGGGAGGTAGAGTGAATAGCCAACTTCCTCTACACTTGATTTCCTCCAAATTCCTTGTACTCACTTCTTCTAAGGACCAATTCGAGCTCACTCAAGCTCACATTGGAGTTCTCATAGCAAGGAGAGGATCAATTTAATCAAACCCAAAGCCCAAGTGAAGTGGTGTTGGTCCATCCATTGATCCACTCAATCTCAAGGCCTAGGAATTTCAACAGGGCTTCGTCTCCACTAGACGAAGCTACCTCATCGATCTCGAGTGCCAGTGATCACCTCCGACGAGGTATGGAATTTTTGGACCACTTAAATTAGGAGGTGTTGGTCCTTTGTTAAAGAAATGATCATGGCATATGAAATCTATCGTTGGATAGGTTTGTAATTGTCTTAGATGGTGTGTGGTATAATTTCATTCTAATCAGCTAATCAGCTTCGGATCTCCCAGATCATGAGCGGTCTCCATTGATCCTCAGGGAAGAACTTGGCTCATCTCAGCTATCCATCCACACATTTTAGATTGATGGCTTAGATTATCTAACACAATTAGTAATATGATTTTCCTTTATAAACCTGAATTCTCAAGTCCATCTTTGATCGGGAGAATATAGCGTCTTGTATACCTTTGTGACAATAAGTTGTCCCCTCATGGCATGATAAAGCGGCGCACCATAGCCTCAGTGAGTTAGATTAGATTAGTTAAGAAATTAATTAATTCTTAATTAATTCTGACAACTTCTAAAATTTATAATTCCCTCTAGAAAAATTAGAAAATTATAAGAAAAATGCTATGAAAAGATAATTTCATCTAGAATATTTTCAAAGGATTTTAAATTATTCTTTTCTCTGAATTTGGGTTTCTTTGGGAATATTAATTAACTAATTATCCTTTAATTAGGTCATCAATTAATCTCAAATTTATGGAGTTCATTTTAGGGGATGACCTCTACCTCTGCTAATTTTTTTGAGATTTATTGAGGGCTCAATTAGAGAAATTGCTATTTCATTCCCTAATTACCCCTTTCATGCAATTAAGAATAATTAAGGTGTGATTAGTGATTTTACCCTCTGATTAGGATTGATTAAGGTCAGATCCAGTAAGCAGGAGGTTTATGTAATAATTTTGGAGTATTTTCCCTAAGCTATTCCCTAAACCCCCTCTTCTCTCTTTAATCTCCTCTTAATTAAGGGTTTAATTCATTAATTATCCTCTTAATCAATTTTCAAAAAAATTCTAAAAAGTTCAAGAACTTAATTAATCTACCTTAGGTAGATACTTAGGTGTTTAATAGCCTAAGTTCAATTAAGGAAATCAAAATCCCATTCACATGTGTGGAAAATATTTTGAAATTACTTAAGCTAAACTACTAAGCTTAATTAACTTTTAATTATGAGCCAAATTGCATTAGATCTTTTCATTATTAGTTGCATTGCAAATTTAAATTCCTTGTGCACTTTGTGTCATCTTATTGGCTCAGAATTATTTAGTTAATTCTTCTAAGGTGGTGTAGGTAAGGGTTAATTAAGAAACTTAATTCATACCTTAACCTAATCAACATATAAAAATGGATCTAATTGTTTAAAAATTAAAGAAAAATATCAAACACATGTGGGAATGGGTTAGGAGCAGTAAACTCATCTCACCTTTTCAAAATTAAATCAAACTTCAAACTAAACAAAAATCACTTTGAAATTCACTTTGATTTATTCTAAATTTTCTTATTCTATAAGAATGTCTTTAGGATTTTAGTAAAGTGAGTTTGTTTACATGCTTTCATTGATTTGGATCTTTCCCCAACATGTTAAGTTGTATGCCATGTGATTTCATGCATTCATAATTTCATATTTCAAATTTTAAAATAAAAATTGTTTACTTTGTCAATTTGCATGTGTTGGCTAAAGTAGAAATATGAGTGGCTATTATCACTACTAAATTCAAATTATTTTCAAAACTTATAAACCAAATACCAAATCTGAAAGTGTGACTTATATTTTTAATTATAAGTTTGCATGTGATAGATTATAAAGGTATTAGCATAGGTTTCTTCTTATGTTAGCATAGTTTTGAATAGGAGTTGGTAAGATGTAGGGTTCATTTGAAAAGAACCAACACTTAATTACATACCCTATTCATCCTATGCTATCAAGAAGGGTTGTCTACTTGCATACATAAATTGCATAAAAAAATGAATCCATTAAACAACTTTTTACATTCTCCTTTTCCATTTCATTTCTTTTATACATATGTTTGTATTTAAGAAAAGTGGTATATTAGCCTGGACAACCTCGAGATTTCGAGACTTTAAGTAGCCCTAAGTAGGTTTTATACCTTACACCTCTTGTTAACAATGACGCTGTACTCACTTATGCCTTTCTTACTTTCATGTGTGCATGTGAAATTTTGGATAAGGAAAACCTTTTCTACTTAAGAAAAATCATGCACATTCAATTTCTAAATTTTCTTAAATGGATTACTTAGCATGCATCATAAAGTGTGTTAAATACTCTCATTTGCATGTATAGATATGCTTAGGGCATGTTATATATGTTGGGAAAGAAATGAAGTAATGTGTGTTATGTGAATTTTGATTCATTTTATTTAATCTTAAAATACCTTTTTTTGAATAGGTTTGTTTAGGGTTTATCTAAACTTAGGATTAATTAAAAGATGTAATCAAAACATTCACCTAAATGAAACTAAAATGAATCTACTTTAGAAATTACTTAGGTTAGGGAAGGAAGAAGTTCTCTTCTCTTTCCTCTCTTCATAATTTAGTAATTAATTGTAGGTTTCATTTAAACCAAATTAAAACATGAAATAAAATCAAAACACTTAAACAACTTAAATGAAACCCTCCACTAAGTTGAATAAGTTCTTCACACTTAGAAAATTTGAACCTGAAGCCATAGCTAAGCATACCACACAAGCCTTCAAAGTACACACATTAGGCTAAGTCACCACTTCTAGCTTTAGGTTAGGTCATGTGCATGGTTTGATGTTTATTTTGTTTAGTGATGTATGTTTTAGACTAGATGTTAGGGTGTAAGCTCGTAGAATGAATGGTATTACATTCTTAGTCTAACTATTCTTTTCTGCAGAGGGTTGTGCTTAAGGGGCGCTATCATAAAAATATATATAAAATGCTTTTTCTTGCAAGTGCTTTATACCCCTAAGCATAATCCGTAGGCCAGGTGGACATAGTCACCCATGTGTGGAGTGATAAGCCCAATATACATGCTTGGGATTTGTGTTGTGTGTTTTAGCTAACATTTATTTTGCAGGTGTTAGTTAGATTTTATCTTTTCCTTTTCATGTAAAAACTTGTATAATTAGGATTTTGGAATGATTGTTATGGGGATTAGGATGAGCATTGGTCATAAGATCATATTTATGCACCATGTGAAGCCTTGGAGCATCCACCTTCCAACCATCGGAAGAAGAAAAGAAAAGAAGAAGAAAGAAGAAAACAAGAAGAAAGATGAAAACAAGAAAGAAGAAAGAAAGCTAGAAGACCCCCATAACAATGAATTTCTTTGCTTAATTGTAATTTAATTTATTTATAATCTGGGTTGTATAAGGGTAGAGCTTTCAATTTGATATTTTTTTGGGTTTGTGCGTGGTGCCACCTGACCATTTATTCTTTTTAGCTTTATAAATTGATTGATGATTTATTTAGCTTTTGCATTAAGTGGCATGTTTTTCTTAGTTCTTCCTTGCTTTATGTATGGCCTAGATGAGGATTAGACTGTTTAGAGAAAAATAAATCTTTTACCCAACTTAACAACATAAAATAAAATAAATAACTCATAATCTCACATAAAGCTTAGGTTTAAAATCAGGATAAAAGAATTAGCAACCCCTTAGTTGGATGAGCGTTACTTTTGTAATATCATGCACAAATGCATCTTATTTCACTCTTCATTGGAGGGCTTCCACCTTTGCTAGAGAACTTGGCTTGACCTGTGAGAGACATGGTGGAAACTCACCTCCTCCCTTCTCATAATTTTGGCCATAATCTTTATTTCTCATGCATTAGTCATAAAATCCTATTAGCCGAGTCAAAATGATTGTCCAAAAGTAAAAATAAAAAGAAATTTGAATTTCATTAGATTTAGGTCATTTGAAGCATACATGATCTAGTCTCTTTAGGGAGTGAGTTTAAGGACTTAGTCTCTTCTAAATAAAATAAAAACCTAACTATCTTACATAAGCATAAAGACTACATGTATTTAAAATCATAGGAGGAGTTAGTTGGCGCCACCCCAGTGGTTGTAAGTCCAAGTTGTTGGTTTGTCCTCTCTTGTGAGGCAAACCAATTACCCATTTTCACCTTAGATTTAGGTTATGCTTGGCCTCATGAAGCTCTCTAGATTTAGGTTATGTGGTTGCTTCTCCCCTTTGTGGGCCATAAGCATATTTCCTCACCTCTTAGGCATTTCCTTAATCTTGTGTTAAGGAATCTTAAGTCCTAAATTCTAATAAAAAACTCAGAAACTAAATCAATTTCAAAAATGTAAAGCCCAACTATAGGATAGTTTGAGATGCTCACTAGGTTTCCTAGCATCGTGAGCATATTCTACTCACTCTCATTTGACTTCGATAATAAATCTCTCTTTGATCAATCCCATTTGATCTTCAAAAATAAACCAATCGATTGATTGTCCTTCCTATTAAAATCTTCAGAGACAACGATCATTTACCTTAATCGAGAGTTTTTCCTAAGGATCCCCATTCCTTAGGATGTAATCTATGGGGCTTGCCCCGAGAACTTAACAAACCCGGTTTAAAATAAACCACCTTTACTTTTCATGTAAAGTAGGGAAGAAATCTCTGGTACATATGCACATCCATCATCCTTAGAGTCCTTATTATTGGTTCCATTAAAGGTAGTGACTTCTCTTTCTAGATAGTACACTATTCCTTGATGATATCGATCACGAATAAGTATATCTACGGATCTATGTGGCCTCTAAAAGATGAATTTTATAATCTTTCTTTTCTCCCAACAAATTTGAAAGGCGACTCCTATAAATAGAAAATTTTCACCCTTTTTCTTTGACTCCTGGGATGGTTCCTCTCTCCATCTTTGGTAAATGATAGTTATCTTTGAGTATCGATAGTGGGTTTGTACTTTTGGTATGAATCCAAGACTATCCTTTCCATTGGACACTTAGCTCATTTCATTCTTGAGTTGGTTAGCCAACATCTTTAGGTTTTAAGCCCGCATTCCTTGTTTATCTTAAAACTCACGTTGGGTTCTCCAATGGGTAAAATGAAAAGATCTAAAATAAAAAATATATATATTTAAGACTTCCTCCTTATCATTTTCATGATAAGGAAAGGTTCCTTCAAAAATAGTAAAGACAAAAATAAATCTTCCATAAAAACTTTGCTTTTCAAAAGCACCTTTTCAAAAATGCACTTAATAAAATATTTTCCACAAAATTTTATCATCCTCATTTAAAAATTTCCATAATTGTTACATGTAGGGATTTTTAAAACAAAACTAACAACATCTTTCCAAAAGCACAAATGAACATCTACTTTCAAATTACTTTGATGAAGATTTCATTTTCAAAATAAAATGAACAATCATCTTTCCAAAAATCAAAATCAAAGTAAAGTTTTCAAAAAGCACATATGAATCTTTTCATTCAATACACACAAACTTATTGAATGGAAGTTTCATTTCCAAAACAAAATTAATTTTTTTTTTTCAAAAAGCACATATGAATCTTTCCATTCAATACACCCACACTTATTGAATGGAAGTTTCATTTCCAAAATAAAATAAATTTTTTTTTTCAAAAAGCACATATGAATTCTCTCATTCAATATACTCACACTTGTTGAATGGAAGGTTTCATTTCCAAAACAAAAATTAAACTTTTCAAAAAGAACATATGAACATCCTCATTCAATATACCCAAATTTATTGAATGAAGAATTCATTCTCAAATAATATAAAATTTGGAAATCCCACTTGAACGTTTCTCACATATGTTTTAAGTTGGAATTCCTCTCTTTCAAAATTCAACAATCATATTTCAAAAATGTTTAAACACAATTTCACTTTTTTAAAATTTGTTTTCAAACACATTTGGAACTTCATTTATCATAAAAATTAAGTGAATTCTCCAAATCAAAAAATCAAAATTTTCAAAGCAACATTTGGAACTTCATTTAACATACCCAGATTTGTTAAGTGAAGTCTCCAAATTCAAAATCAAAATTTCCAAAACAACACTTTTTGGAACTTCATTTAACATACCCAAATTTGTTAAGTGAAGTCTCCAAATTCAAAATCAAAATTTCCAAAACAGTACTTTGGAATTTCATTTAACATACCCAAATTTATTAAGTGAAGTTTCCAAATCCAAATTCAATACTTTCAAACACTTTTTGGAACTTCATTTAAAATACCCAAATTTTCTAAGTAAAGTTTCCAAATCTAAAATTCAAAAATTTTCAAAAGACATTTAGAATTTCACTTAACATACCCAAATTTGTTAAGTGAAGTTTCCAATTTCAAAATTCAAAATTTTCAAACACATTTTGAAATTTCATTTAACATACCCAAATTTGTTAAGTGAAGTTTTCAAATTCCAATATCAAAAATTTTCAAACAACTTTTTGGAACTCCATTTAACATACCCAAATTTGTTAAGTGAAGTCTCCAAGTCCAAAATCTAAAAATTTTCAAACAACTTTTTGGAACCTCATTTAGCATACCAAATTTGTTAAGTGAAGTTTCCAAATCCAAAACAAAAATTTTCAAACACCTTTGGGACTTCTTTCCTTATCATACCAAATTTGCTAAGGAGAAGTTTCCATTTTCAAAACCAAAAATGAAATCAAAATTTTTGAACACACCTTTTGGAGTTTTATTTAGCATACTCAAATTTGCTAAGTGAGATTTTCATTTCGCAAAACTAAGTTGGATTTCATCTTTAGCATACCAAATTTGCTAAAGTAAAGTCTCCACTTTCAAACCATCAAAACAAAATGAAACACTTAGTATTCCCTTAACATTCCCAAATTTGCTATGGATCCTATCTTTTCAAAAACCAAAACATAACAAACAAAAAAATGAAACACTTAGGATCCCCTTAGCATACCAAATTTGCTAAGGATCCTACCCTTTCAAAAAAAATCAAAACATTCCAAATAAAATGAAACACTTAGGATTTTCTTAGCATACCTAAATTTGCTAAGAATCCTTTTCTCAAAAATCAAATAAAACACACTTGGATTCTTCACTTAGCATACCTAAATTTGCTAAGTGAGAATTCCAAAAAATTCCAAAATCAAAACAAAATTCACAAATAATAAACAATCATTCTCAAAACACTTCACTTAGCATACCTAAATTTGCTAAGCGAATGAAATTTCAAATCAATCAAACAAAAATAAAATCATTTGACCCTTACTTTAACATACCCAAATTTGTTAAAGTGAAGGGTCCACAAAACAAAAACTCAAATTCAAACAAACATGAACCTTTGGAAGCATCATTCTTATAAATTTTTGAACCCATATTTCAACATACCTAAATTTATTGAAGTTGGATTCAGATTCAAATTTATTTTTCAATTAATCTCTTCAAATCCATTTGAACACCACTTAACACTTCCAATTTGTTGGATGTGGGTTCAAATTTTCAAATTCAAAATTCAATAAAATCTATGGAGATAGAAAACTGATACAAGTTCATTTCTCATTGCGATTCTTTTTTCAGTCGATGCGGTTGATTTTTCGGTTTACTGATTTGATATGGCAAGTTCTCATAAATTCGACTTTACATTTCCCCACGGTATGGATCTAGCTCTAGATCATATTGACTTCCCTCGTCTAGACCATGCCCACTTGATCACTTTGGATTTGAGGGGGGATCACTTGTGAGGGCATTCCCCTCACCCGGTCAGGAAGAAGGGTAGCCATCATCAGGATAGACTTACCTTCGATTGGATGTCTCCTCATGAAGGAAAGCGTGTACCGACTTCAATATAATTCCAAGTGCTCGGTTCCAGTTCTGATTCATCCCAGTTGCCCATGTTGCAGTCGGGCTGGTACCCTACCATCTATACCCCAAGGGTAAGGCTCCCCTATTCGGCTTGCCTCCCCACATTTGAGTATGGGTCTAGCTCGCACTCCTCATCCCATTGCCCGGCAGGAACAAGAACTATGATCAAAGCGGTTCCACACTTTCATAGCTTGGAGAGAGCGTGACTAGATCGCCATGGATGAGTCTCCCAAGATCACTTCACCACTGGTTATGAAAAACTAGTTCAATCATCCCTCAGGATCAGATAGAGAGGATGTCAGGAGGATCCGTTCATCACCTCCTCTAGTCGTACTATTCCAGCCAACAGTTTCTAGGAGTAGGAGGTGTCGTCTGACCTCGATCTATCTCGTAGAGGATCATCTGATGCTCAAATGTACATAGTTTGATCTTGATCTATTATCCCTCGCGCGGTGTGAGGCATATTTGTCAGAGGTGAGGCCATACATCACACATTATAGAGCGATGGAGGTTCCGGTCACGCTTACGCTTTGGTTGATTTTCTTCGGCGCTACCCGTGCTAACCATCTTATTCTTCTGGGACCACCATAAGGGCAATTCCAGAGTCGGTGGTTTCCCCCACGCTTCAATGTCCATTCGCCGGTCGGTTGCAACATCTCCCATTCCATCTAAGGCCATGAAGGTCACATCAGGAAAAGATGCCCCATTGGTGATCGGCTATGACCAAGGATCCTACCACACCACCCATTATGGTAGGGCGAGCTTTCTCGACCTTCCCTTGATGGTGGTGCGAAGAGTGGCGAGCATCATGGTTGTTCCTTCACCAACTACCCATACAGTAGATGCGAGATGGTGACAATTATCAGATATTCCGGATGATAGTTTAGGGCGGTGGTGAGGATCATCCTAGGATTGTTACCCTATTACAACCTGTAGTCAGTATCATTCTTAGTGAGTATAATCCACCGTTGACTCCCGGTGAGGTCGGTGCCTCTCAGTAAATGATAGTGATTCACACCGGTCAGCCTAAATTATTTGTACCTGCTCAATTGGATCTTTCCTTAGATAACATAGTTGCACACTATTTCAAGGAAAAGATGGAGATCTTGGGGTATGCCTGGTTTGATGAAGAGATTGACTTGATCCCAATAGATGACTTGATAGGGATTGGTGTATGCATAGACACTAGGATCTCTTCTTAAGAACAGCATAGCCATGGAAGGTGATGAGGTTGATCAAGAAGAAATCATAGAATCAGCACAGCACCTCAAACATCAGTTAAGGTAGAAGGACGAACAGATTGATAGGATGGCATGTCAGTTACAAGATGTGTTAGCAGTAGTGTCAGTGCTTCAAAAACAAGCCCCTCCAGTTCATCCTATTACAGTCAATGTCAGTCAGCCTGAGTTAGTGCATGTCTTGGACCCAGCCAAGACTCTACCTCCCATTGAGCAAGGCAGCACTATCCTGTATAGGAAGGTAATGGAAAGTACCTCCATACATGAAAAAGATCTAAAATCCATGGTTGAGTAATAGGTGAAGGAAGCTTTGGCTCAAGCTTGGGGAGGATCATCAGTTCCAAAGGGTAGACCCTAGCCAGAGGAATTCGATGCTATCCAGTATCCCAAGGGTTTCGTGCCTCCTTCCTTCAAAAGCTTTGATGGTAGTGAAAATCCAAGGCAACATATAGCACATCTCAGAGCCAGTTATTGCAACACCGGTGGTAGGGTCTCTTTACTCTCTAGACCCTTTGTTAGTAGCCTAGCGGGTATTGCTTTTGACTAGTATGCTAAACTTCCCAACAGTTCAGTAAAGATATTTGCTGAGTTAGAGCAAGTCTTCATCAAGAGATTTTGGCTCACAAAGGTTCTGTAGGTGATCTTTGTTTGTACAAGTCCCTAATTGATTATATTCTCTGATGGCATAACCTGACTATGAAGTGTGAACCGCAGCTGTTTGAACAGCATGCCATCAAGATTCTCTTCAAGAATATCCATGGCCCGATCACCTTCATGCTTAAGGGCTTCACTATCAAGACATTTTAGAAGCTAATCAACAAGGTAGCTAGTCTACAAGGAGAGGCCAAATAGTTATCTTTTCAAGATCAGTTGCCTAAGCAGAAGCCCCAAAAGGTCTATGAAAAGAAACACAGCGTGGTTGTGAGGATAGTGACTAGAGATCGTGAGACCATGACCTCAGCAGGCTCCACTTCCTTTGCCACCATCGAGGAAGTCATACCGGCCTCTAGCATAGCCTCCATGGCGACAATACCTCGACCATACCACAGATCGGTGGCATGCATGCCAGCTGAGCTATGATCCACCTACTTTTTAGATAAGTTAAACAAATCTTATTCTTTTAAGAGGAGGTGGAAAATATTTAAGAATCTCTTAAAAAAAACTTGATTTCCGACCCAAGCCTAGAGGCGAGGAGGTATAAAGTCATGATCCAAACTTTTGCCCTTACCACATATGTTAGGCCTCATTTTGGAGGATTTCTTCATTGGAGCTTGAACACAATTTCAAGACTAGTGTTGTAGTTATCCCAAAGGAATACCTTGTTGGAACAACCTTCCGGTTCCATGGTAATCCTTGGGATACATGTGATCTACCAAAACCAAAGAAGGTTGGGATATCTTTTTATACCTCTAAGAAGATAGTCCAGAAGATCAAAAGCTTTCCTTGTAGCACGAGTCACCTCCACCAAGGAAGGTTTGCAAGCGTGTCAACTCTAGGAAAGGAGAGCTCAGCGGTAAGTAGCATGTGTCCATAGTTATAGACCCCAGGTCCTGTCACCTCCAACCTTCAATTTTTTCCACATCGATAACTTCTTCTTTTTTCTTCTAGTAGAACTCTTGTATCAGTGGAAAAGGACACCAAATCCCTTACTCCACTCACTCTACTTGATTTCTACTTTGTACCTCTAAATAATTCCGAGAAATTGAAGAATAAAGCTAGCTTAAATTATATTTATATCACTTATGATAGGTTGTCTTCTTCTATTCCTAACGATAACTCTTCAAGTCTAAATAACTATAACAATTTTGATCTTCCTCTTTCTGATTCAGAGTTGGACTTTCCAACTCAAACAGTTCACCTCTTGAGATAGACTTGGAATCATCCAATTTTGAGGGTCCCATAGGAGAAGCAGGTGAGCTTGAAGTGCAGGTAGAACCTTCCACCACCTTGCCTTAAGAGATCACTAAAGTCAACCTCTGTAGCGGCAAGGTTCTACCTCCTAGGGCAGCACCTCAAGATAGAGGGAAGTAGGTCATTGGTATTGATAAGAAGCCCTTCCACAAGATGCTTCACCCTTGGATATGCTTATGAAAGACCAGCAGAAGGTGGACTACAATGTCTTTTCTCATCTAATAAAGTTTCCATCTAAGCTAAGCATATATGATGCCCTTATCTTATTATAATGAGATGAGCGAATCACTAATCAATGCCCTTCTTAATCCTGAGATATGCTTAGCTCCATATAGGTGAGGAAGCACACTATACAAAAGAAGCCCATGGGATCACCTTCACAGATGAAGACCTTCTACTGGGGGACTTGGAGCACAACCGTCTCTTCTACATCATAGTCGATATGGATAGGTTCAGACTTGCCAGGGTTCTCGTGGATGCAGGTGCATTTGTGAACATTATGAGTCTAAACCTTTACCTATTTGAGGATCGACATCTCCACACTCCAAGGAGACCAGATGATATTGAGGGCATTTAATGATCAAGGTGAGCAGGCTTTAGGTTCTATAGTGTTACCTTTGGAGATTGGTGATGGAAGGCTTACGTATTGCTTTTTGATTTGAATATTTCATTCACTACTTTGTTCGGTAGGCCTTGGATACATCAGAACAAGATTGGTTTAATGGCTAACCTCACCGGAGGTGATCACCAGCACTCGATTCCCTTGGAGAAGCTTTGTCTAGTGAAGACAAAGCTTTGTTGAAGTTTGGAGGCTCTGAGATTGGGTAGATCCTTTTATGGGCCAACTCCTATTTGACTTGAGCTCAGTCTTGATCAAGGATGGTCTTCCCATGCCTTTAGAACCTAGGAAAGAGCTTAGGCAAGTTCGATTGAGCTTACTGATGGAGCTTCCAAAGGGAATTGGGTTGATTTGAATTATGGAGTAAGTTCAATTTTCAATGAAGCTCCCCTGTTTTCAAGCTATGAAAACCGAGAAGATGAAGTTTTGGAAATGCTTGAGAGAGCTTAAGGAGGCTGGGAAATGAGTTCTTTGGCTTCCTATTGCTCAATTTAATTTGGGAATGATTGATTCAATTTAAATTAGGGGGAGTATATCTCCCCCTTGAAGGATCAAACGACCATGCCTTCACTTGCCATTTTGATCCAACTGAGCTCATACAATGGGTTATTAGGCTGTTAGAGCCTTGCACATGGGTCATTTTTTCCAGAGGGGGGTAGTGAGAAAGTGGCCATGTGTTTAATTGAGTGGAGGAAGGATTTCCATGTGCTCAATTTGAAGGAGGTGGTCGGTTTTAGCCTTAGGCTAGTTTGGGCTGACCCAAACTCATTGGGTTAGGTGCACCACATGCCATAGTGTTCACTTGATTCACTAAGAGAGGGTGTCAAGTGCTTATGGAGAGGATTTGACCAAATTCCAAGTCAATTTGGCCAAAATTTATCCTTTGACCTAGGGGTAAAATGGTCATTTGACCTTGATTTTAATTTGAATATGTATGATATGTTTGAAAAATGGGTTAGGCTAAGTTTCAATGAATTTGGAGTTAGTTTGATGTGATTTGGCTCATGTTGACCCATTTAGGTCAAAATGGGTCAACTGGGGTCAAGTTGACCAATTGGTTAAATTGGGTCAAACCAAGGGTTAGATCAAGTTCATATGACCATTTGAAATATTTTGGTGTCTTTGGTTTGATTCAATTCAGTTTAGGTTTGAATTTGGTTCAATTTAGTTCATTTAGGTCAAATGGGTCAAGTTGACCAATTTGACCCATTTTACCTATTTGGGTTAGGTCATGGGTTGGTTCATATTTGGTTGGTCATATGAAATGGATTGGTATCTTTGTTTCTAATCAATTTTGGTTAAGTTTGAATTTGGCTCAATATGACCCTTTAGGTCAAGTTGGGTTCAAGGTCAATTGGGCTAGGTTAGGTCTAGTTGGTCAATTGAGGCTTTGGTCAAGTTCAATAAGTAATTTAGAATGAACTTGATCCATTGGTTTCAATCAATTTGTCTTAGATCAATTTTTGACATATTTTGACCTTTTAGGTCAAGTTGGGTCAACTTGGGTCAAGTGGCCAATTGGGCTAGGTTAGGCTCAAATGTTGACTTGGTCAAGTTCAAACATTGCTCATGAATGAACTTAGATCAATAATTTCAATCAATTTGGCCTATGGTGAATTTTGGCTATGTTGGGTTTCATTTTGGCTTAGTGTTAACTTGGTCAACCCTTAGGTTTGACTTAGTTTGACTCAATTTGAGTGATTGATCATCTCATGATGAGAGGCTTAGATGGGCTTAGTTCAATCCAATTTTGTTAGGATCAGAATTTGGCTCATAAGGGGTACTTTAGGTCACTTTGGATCAAGTGAGCCTGAGTAGGTCAAATGGCTTGGTCAAAGCTTGATTTGAGTTTGATTAAACTCACATATGGACTTATGATTAAAATATAAATCCATTTGCAAGTGGTTTGAAGTGCAATGAGTTTTGATTCATTTGATAATTTCAAGCTCAAAGGGTGAACATTAGTTGACTTGGGTTTGATTTTTGAATTGAGTTTTGGATTGATGCTTGAAGTTTGTATTTATATTTGGATTCATGATTGAATGATTGATTGAATCATGAAGAAAAATTAAGGGTTTGGCTTGATTTGAAATTGATTTGGCTAAGTTCAAGATTTTGGCTTGAAGGCATTAGGTTAGATTTTGATTGAATTTGAGTTTGATTTTTAAAGTTGGTTTCTGTTGTTTGAATTTATATTTCATTTATATATGTGAATATAAATGAGAATATAAATGGGTTATGAGAACATTCCAAGGATTTGAAGTGGTTTGAACTTGATTTAAGCTAAGTCTTTAAGAGGGAAATAAAGGACTTGGGAAATATTTTGAATTTGGATTTAAATTTTGGATTTCAATCATAGGTTTCAATCATTTGGCATTGATTTGGGTTTGGAGAAAATCAATTAAGCTAGAATTTATTTAGGTTTGATGTTGATTTGATTTGAAGTTTGACTTGAAGGAAGGAAGTGAGGAATGTGGTTCAAGCTATAGGGTAGGCAAATTTTTTAACACCTGGGCATGACCTATTCTATGGTTAACTCTTCTAAGTCTCTAGGGCTAGGTTGAGTGTTCACCTAATCACTACATGTGTCTTAAGACTAAGGATCTCTTAAATACTAAGAGGATTCCTATGTCTAATATGGAGGGGTTGAGAGCTCATCCTGAAAATGAGGTCAATAGAGCAAGCCGAGACTATCGAAGCAGCCCCCTACGTGGGGATGACACCGAGAGGCTACCAAAATTCAGACTGACAGGAGACTTAAATAGGGTCAGATAAAAGCATTAATAAGCTTAAACTAAACATAGATAAAATAAATAAATCAAATTTAAACTTGCATACAAACTCTAAAGTATTTAAATAAGAACGAATTTATAGGAGACTTGATGATTTATTGACGATTATAATTAGAACTTTCAATGGACTTAAAGACTTGTCTCTAACAAGAGAAGTTTAGAGAAAGCTTTCACAAAACACATAATGAATCAAGACAAAATGAAACTCCAAATATGATTCACAAGAGACCTTCCAATAAGCTCACATGATTCCAATGGCTATCAATGAATATGGAAGTACCTCTTTGGTGAATATTTACTCTGCCACTTCTTGCATTTAAATGCAGAACTGAAACCAATGAATCATCCATGTGCACATGTAAAGGAATTGGTGATCATTTTTGAATACACAAGAAGTGGTTTTATATGTTATTAGGCAGTTAATATTTTCACAAATTTGTGAATCCCTAAATAATTATGAGGGTTATATGGATTCAAAAAAAATATTTTCAATTAAATCATAAAAGCCTTGAGGTTTGAGTAAATTTCCTGAAGAGGCTAAGAGGTAATCAAGTTTATTGTTGATACATTTATGCGAATTTCGAAGTAACTTAAAATTTTAGTTGGTAATCATACATTATCGATCCTTAAGCGAAGGTTGAAAAATAGTAAAGAATTCTTCCCTATGGAACTTCAAAAAGGAAGTAAGAAATTGATAGCTCCTACCAAAGTAAAGTGATTGATTATTTTCAATCCCTCTCCTAATGTGATATTAATAATCTTATAAAAAGCTTATAAGTTGATTTGCATTCAATTCGAATGAAATAGAATTCAATTAAGAATTAAAGTGAAATTGAATTAAATTACCTATTATTAAAGTGTGAAGATATATATATATATATATATATATATATATATATATATATATATATATATATATATACTACTTTCATGATCATTTAATGTAAACACACCAAAATTCATGCAATGAAGTCTAAACATCAGCATGAGCCCCGACACTATATTGAAAGCATGAACTTAGTGTCTAAGGATGTTGCGTGGGTTGATTCCCGAATGGGTCTTAGGACTAGGTCCAGGTTAAGAAAACCTAAAAAATCAAATGGTGATATTATAAGAATTTCTAAATTAATAAAATATGAGATTCTAATTCTATCACATAATTACAAAAGGCAAATCTAGTGACAACTTCTCAAGTGCAAATCATTAAGATAAGAATCTCAAACCCGATCTTCTATGATCAAGCTAGAGTTGACGAGGTCTGGAGGATTATAAACTTTGAAGCAATGAATCTTCTCGATTTGGTCTTAGGACCTGGTCCGGGTTAACAAAATCCAAAACTTCAATAATTATATTATTGTTGACCTCATTTTTAGGATGAGCTCTCAACCCCTCCATCTTAGACAGAGGACTTCTCTTAGACTTTAAGAGTTCCTTAGTCCTAGAGACTTAGAAGAGTTAGCTATAAGAATAGATCATGCCTTAAGGGTGTTAGGAAAATTTGTCTATCATATATCTTGAACCAAATTCCTCACTTCCTTCCTTCAAGTCAAACTTAAATCAATTCCAACTTAATTGATTTTCTTCAAACTCAAATCAATTCCAAATGATTGAAATCCATAATTGAAACAAATGATTGAAATCCATAATTGAAACAAATGATTGAAGCTTATGATTGAAATTCCAAGCCAAAATCTTTTCTAAGTCACTTTGATTCCCTCTTATGGACTTAGCCTAAATCAAATCCAATTCAATTCAAATTCAAGGAATTTTCTCACAACCCATTTATATTATCATTTATCTTCACATATATAAATGAAATATAAATTAAAAATCAATCAAGCCAAATTCAAAATTCAAATCCAAATAAAAAATCTTTCCTAAGTCACTTTGAATCTATCTTATGGACTTAGCCTAAATCAAATCTAAATCAATTCAAATTCAAGGAATTTTATCATAACTCATTTATATTCTCATTTATATTCACAAATATAAATGAAATATAAATTCAAATAACCAAAAATCAATTAAAAACTCAAGCCCAAACTCAACCAAAGTTCAACCTAAGCCTTTCAAGTCAAATTCTTGAACTTAGCCAAATCAAATTCAAATCAAGTCAAGCTCTTAATTTTTCTTCATGATTCAATCAATCCTTCAATCATGAATCCAAATATAAACATAAACTTCAATCATCAATCCAAAAATCATTTTAAAACTCAAACTCAAATTCAACCAAAATCAAATCTAAGCCTTTCAAGTTCAAAAATCAAACCCAAATCAAACTCATGTTCACCCTTTTGAACTTGAAATTGTCAAATGAATCAAAACTCATTTGACTTCAAATCACTTGCAAATGGATTTATATTTCAATCATAAGTCCATGTGTGAGTTTAATCAAACCCAAGTCAAGCTTTGACCAAGCCATTTGACCCACTTAGGCTCACTTGACCAAAAGTGACCTAAAGTACCCTTATGCACCAAATTCTAATTCTAACCAAATTGGATTGAACTAAGCCCACCTAAGCCTCACATTGTGAGCAACAATCATCACAAGCTGATCAATCACCCAAATTGGGTCAAACCAAGTCAAACCTAAGAGTTGACCAAGTCAACACTTAGCCAAAATCCACCATAGGCCGAATTGATTGAAACCTTTGATCAAAACTCATTCATGATCAATGTTTGAACTTGACCAAGTCATCATTTGAGCCCAACCTAGCCTAATTGGTCACTTGACTCAGGTTGACCTAAAAAGTCAAAATGTGTCAAAACTTGATCTAAGCCAAATTGATTGAAACCAATGGGTCAAGTTCATTCCAAAATGATTGTTGAACTTGACCAAAGCCTCAATTGGCCAACTAGACCTAACCTAGCCAATTGACCATGAACCCAACTTGATCTAAAAGGTCAAATTGAGCCAAACTCAAATATAAACCAAATTGATTGGAAACAAAGATATCAATCCATTTCAAATGACCAACCAAACATAAACCAACCCATGACCTAACCCAAATAGGTCAAATGGGTCAAATTGGTCAACTTGACCCATTTGACCTAAATGAAATCAAATGAACCAAATTCAAATATGAATCAAATTGAATCAAACCAAAACCACCAATACATTTCAAATGATCATATGAACTTGACCCAACCATTAGTTTGACCCAACTTGACCAATTGGTCAACTTGATCCAAGTTGACCCATTTTGACCTAAATGGGTCAACATGAGCCAAATCATATCAAACCAACTTCAAATTCAATGAACTTGGCCTAACCTATTTTTCAATCATGCCAAACATATTCAAACTAAGATCCAAGCCAAATGATCATTTTACCCCTAGGTCAAAGGGTATATTATGGCCAAATTCACTTAAAATTTGATCAAATCTTCTCCATGACCACTTGACACCCTCTTAGTGGACCAAGTGGACACTAGTGAGTGTGGTGCACCTAACCCATTAGGTTTGGGTCAGCCCAACCTAACCCAAGCTCAAAAATAACCACCCCCATAGAAATAAATACATGGGGATCATTCCTCCTCTCATTTTCTACATGTGCAACTTCTCCACTACCCTTCTCTGGCCAAACCGATCCATGTGCAAACCCTAAACGGCCTATCAACCCATTGCATGAGGTCAATTGATCAAAATGGCTTCTCTAAGGCCATCCGATTGCAGGGAGATATACCCCTAATTTCATTTGAATTCAACAATCTCCAATTGAGCTGGGAAGCCGAGGAACCATTTACAAGTCTCCCCAAGCTTCCTAGAGTGAGTTTGAATTTCCCATTTCTATTTTCTAAAATAGGGGAGCTCCACTAATCCATCTCACTCAATACTCAAACCAATCTAATTCACCTCAAAGCTTCATCGTGGAATCAATAGTTCACCCAAGCCTTCACACAAGTTCTCCAAGCAAGGGAGGAGTATTCTTGACCAAGATCGAGCCCACTTGAAGGTGAACTTGGCTTATAGGAAGATCCATCCAATTTCAACACCTCAAAACTTCAATAAGGCTTCGTCTCCACTTAACAAAGCTCCTTTAAGGGAATCGAGCGTCGGTGATAGCCTCCGGCGAGGTATGCCATTAAACCAAGCATAATTTCATATCCTCTTAGTCCTTTATGAAGTAAAGTCTCACCCCATGTGAATCTAGCCGCTGGATGTGTTCCCCTTTACTCTTAGATGATGTGGGTTGAATTTTATTTCAATCTGAGCTCAATCGAGCTCAGATCTTCCCTTAGAAAATGGACGGTGGCCATCTCCTGCAGGGAAGATCAGGAATGGATCATGGGCCGTCCATCTGCGCATTTTGGATGGAGGACCATGATTAAGGCATGTAGATCCATCATTTTAACCCTTAAGAACTGCGGGCTTGATCTCAGCCGTCCGATCCTTGATCGACAGAAAAAACACGTGAAGAGCCACCGAAGATGATGTGACAACTTAAATGGCCTATCTCATCGCCCCATGTGGAAAGAGCATGTTGTGTCAGCCTCCACGCAGTGTCAACGGGATTAACCACTCAATTAGGCTATTTAATTAAAGAAAAATCATGAAAACTTCAAATATTCAAATCTAAGTGAAGAAAAATTAGAAAAATATGAAATAAATTGTATATGAAAAATAATTGAATGTACAATATTATAAAATTGATTTTGATAGATTTTGAATAGTGTTATTTTCTGAATTTGGATTTTATTAGGAATATAATTAGGTTAATTACCCTCTGATTATTTCATTAATTAATCTCAAACTTCTCATGTGTGTTTAGTGGGATGACCTCTGCCTCCCCTAATTTTTTTTAGATTTATTAATAGTTTAATTAGGGTAATTGCTGGATTCATTCCTAATTACTCTTCTAATGTAATTAAGCCAAATTAACTATGTAATCAGTGATTTAATCCCTTGATTGAGTTAATTAAGGTTTGTTTAAATGAACAGAAGGTTAAGGAAATAATTTTGGGATATTTTTCTTAAGCTATTCTTTAAACCCCCTCTTTCTTCCTTAATCCAAATTTAATTAAAGATTAATCCACTAATTACCTACCTAATTAATTTGATAAAATTATTAAACTTTTTAGAACTTAAGTAATTTATCTTGGGTAGGTGCTTAGGTATTCAGTAACCTAAGTAGATTAAAGAAATCAAAATCCAACTCAGATGTGTGGGAAGGGTTATGAAATTACTTATATTAAACCCCTTAGCTTAATTAATCATTAATCATAAGCCAATTGCATTAGACCCCTTTTCTTCTTAGGTGCATTGCTGATTTAAATTTCTAGTATGGTTTTATGTCATCCATTGGCTCATAATTATTTGGTTATGCTATGTGGTGTAGGTAAAGGGTAATTAACACACTTAATTCACACCTTAACATAAACAAAATATAAAAATCACCTAATGATCCTAAGAACAAACTAAATTAACTCACATATGGGGAAAATGGGTTAGGACCAGCAAACATTCCTTCACATTTTCTAAATTAAACATAAAGCAAATTGAAAACAAAAATCACATTAAACAAACTTTGATTCAGTTTGAACTTTTTTATTTTATTAGATTGTCTTTAGGAATTAATTAGGGTGAATGAATTTACGTTGCTTTCATCACTTTATTTCTTTCCTATATGCTAAATGTGTATGCCATATGAAAATCATGCATCCATCCCTTTAAAATGAAAAAATTAAATATGAAATGTTTTCTTTATGTCAAATTGTATTGGCTAAAGTAAAAATATGAATGGCTATTATCACTATTAAATCTAAAATTATTTTAAAAACTTATAAATCAAATATCAAAACTGAAAGGTATGCTACTTATTCTTTATTTATAAGCTATGTGAATATAAAATGTGTCTTATGTTTGTTTCATTTCTTTCCTCTTAACATGATTTGAATAAGATTTGCAAAGTGTATAGTTCTTTTAAAAGAATATAACACTTGTTTACAATACTCTTATCCTCTTCCATGTTATAACTTAAGAAGGATATTTACATTTATACACATAAATTGCATAAACAAACCAAAATTTAAATAAACATAAACTTTGCATCTTTCTTTTTCCATTTATCTCTTTTGTATATGCATATGTATTGAAGGAAAGTGGTATATTAGTTTGGATAACCCCGGGGTTGTGAGGCTTTAAGTAGCCCTAAGTAGGTCTTATGTCTTACATCGTTGGTGCTAACAATGGCACCGTACTCACTTACGCCTTTCATACATACACATGTGCATATGAATAAAGATTAAAAGAATAACCCTTTTCTACTTAATGAAAATCATGCATCATAAAGCATTCAAAATTTCTTAAGTAATATTTCTTAGCATTCATCATAAAGTGTGCTAAATGTTTTTATTTGTATGTATAGATATGCTTAGGATTCATTAATATGCATGCTATATATGTTGGGAAAGAAATGAAGTAATGTGTATTTTGTGATATTAATTCACTTTACTTAATCTTAAAATGCCTCTCTTTTTTAATATATTTTTTAGAGTTAATCTAAACCTAGGATTAATTAAAACACATAATAAAATACTCACTAAACAAAATCAAACATGAATCTACTAAACAAAATCAAACATTTGTAATCCGGGTTGTATAAGGGTAGAGCTCGGCTACATAATTTATTTTCGGGATTGTGCAGTGGTGCCTGACCACAAATGGTCTTTTATTCTTTTGCGTTAGCTTTATAAAATATTTGATATTTTATTTAGCTTGTGCATTAAGATGACATCCTTTTTCTAATTTCTTCCTTGGTTGATGTATGGCCTGGATGACGATTAGGCTCTTAGGAAAATAAATTTTATATCTAACTAATCAATTTAAACTAAAAATAAATAACACATAATCTCATCTAAAGCTTAGTTTAAAAATCAAGATAAAAGAATTAGTAACCCCTTAGCGGGATGTTTACTTTCTTTTCTAACTTCATGCATAAAAGCATATTATTTCACACTTGATTGGAGGGCTTCCACCTTTGCTAGAGAATTTGGCTTGACCTATGAGAGCCATGGTGGAAGCACCTATTTTACTAATTTTGGCCCATAATCATTTCATGCATGGAATAAAGAATCATCGAGTCAAATGATTGTCCAAAATAAAAATAAACATATGAAAATTTTGCATTAGATTTAAGTCATGAATTCATTCCTTACATGATCTAATCTCTTTAGGGAGTGTGTTTAAGGACTTAATCTCTTTCTAAAGAAATAACAACCTTGCTATATTGCATAAACATATGACTTGCCTACATATTTTAAAATCATAGGATGAGTCAGTTGGCGGCCACTCTCAGGCAGTTGTAAGTCGAATAGTCGGGTGGTTTACCCTCTCTTATGGAGGTAAACCAAATACTCATTTTTGCCTTAGATTTAGGTCGTGCTTTTGGCCCTCACCAAAGCTCCCTAGATTTAGGTTCTGAGGTTGCTTCTCCCCTTTGCGGGACATAAGCATAAATCCTCACCTCTTAGGCATTTCCATGATCTTGTATCATGGAATCATAAGTCCTAGGATTCTAATAAAAATTCAACTCAAACGCATTAATTCAATTTCAAAAATATAAAGCCCAACCATAGATAGTGCAAGCACTTTCTTAGTATCTTAAGCATCCTCCACTTATTTTCATTTTCTCGATAAGAACTACCTCTTCTTGATCGATCCCACTTGGCTTTCTAAAAATAAACCAATCGATTGATAGCCCTACCTTTTCAAAATCTTTGGAGACAATGATCATTTATCTTAATCGAGAGTATTCCTAAGGAATCATGTTCCTTATGATGTAATTAACTATGGGGGCTTGCTTTTGTAGGGAACTTAACGAACTCGATTTAAAATAAACCATGCTTTACTTTTCCATGTAAAGTAGATGAAGAATCTCTAGTATATCCCGAAGACCCATATTCCTTAAGAGTCGTTATTGAGGTAATTAGGTCCATCAGAGTGACCTCATCTTTTCGAGATAGTACACCTCTTCAATGTAATTCATCACCCTAATAAAATATTTGTGATCTGCGTGGCATCCCAACAAGACGATTTTTTGTATATATGTTTCATTTCTTCTTTTAAAGGAAAGGGATATATGAAGGCAGAGATCAGATATAAAATATTTTCATCATAATTATAATATTTTAAATCTAATGAAATCTTTAAGAAGATAATTCTATCATATGACGATGATCCTCATTATTAAATTAATACCTGATCCAAAATAATAAACTAAGTGATCATACACCTCGATGATGGTTGATAATATTTCAACTAGAGGGGTAATAATAATAAAAATATATATTCAAATTTTAATGTCAAATCATTATATATTTAAATTAAAATCAATTATAAAATGCTCAAATATTTAAATTAAAAATATATAAATTAAAAGAAATTAATTATTTAAATTTAAAGTAAAAATCCATCCACCCATCCGCAACCGTTTATCGAGAGTGACAAATTAAGAAAATTTTTGCTCACAAAGAGCCAATGTCAAATCAAATATATAATTATTTTCACACTAAAATAATCTTAAGCCCGTAAAGACATGGCCCATGTCCTCCATCCACGTGATTTTGCCATAAAATGGCACCACATGGAAATACAAACCAAAGTCTAATCAATATATAACACTACTAAATACCATAAAGATCTATGTTCCCCAACGACTTTGCTCTTTGATAATAGAATGTTTGATTGAAAAAACCCTCTACTAAATTATATTTGCCCTTTAGATAAACTTCACCCTATTCATAAGGATTTCTGACCATCGTAACCCATATTTGGACAATGATCCTTTAGTCAATGACAATTACCTTTGACAGTAGACTATGGGTCATGATAACGTGATGATGGAACCATAGATGGACTGCCATTGTTCCCCCAACCAAAAGTTTTAAATTAAAATGATAATTTTCATAATTTTCAAACTCCATTTCGCATTATATACTCATTATTTCCATTCATGACCAAATGAAAGTGCTCTAAGATAAAATATGTGTGCCTATAGAATAGAACCGATCTAAAAGTTCTCACAAAATGAGAGCAAAATCTAGTGTCTATCTACTATTACATCTCTTAAAATTATCGCACTTAAACACTCTTTTCATCGAAGAGATCAGTGGCAAATTTTCGAAGCCCATATCCACATTACTAATCGGTCCTGTAGAAAATTTTCCAAGTTTGAATATTTAAGATTGATTTGGTTCACCTTTTTCTTATGTAATGATTTGGCAATACTTGCCCATATTTATTTTATATTATTAATGTTTTGGATACATATACATATTATATAATTCTTATATATTTATGCAACGTTAAATCATGAATTGTTTATGATCACATCACCCAAAGAAGAACAAAAAAAAAAAAAGGAAAAGGAAAGAATATGAAAAAGATTATAGGATTTGAGCCTTTCGAATTCAAAAGATTCTTGAACATGTGAGGGTTATTTTTTTATTTATATGTTTGGATTAAATATAATGCTACATAATTTGTTACATTGAACTTAGCAATCGTAATAACATAAACTTACAAAAATGGCTCTTTAAGTCTCGTAGTTAGTCACACGATTACATCGAGAGTTAAGTGTAGTTATAATTAATTCTGAATTGGTTAGCTTTAAGGCATATATTGTCAAATATTCTTGAAATATTATGAATGATCTACAACCTTTATCACTAACCCAATTGAAAGTAAGGATCATTATCTTGAACCTCATCTAAGACTATACAATGGCTAATGCTAAAATTTTGATATTTACAAGCTTAACACTGTTTTTCATTTCTTCTATCATCTAATGTTATATTAGATTTATGATGAGTAAGACAATTTTAAGAGACTTTCTACAAATATATAAGATGTCATAAGAAACTCTTCGGCGAGATCAAAATTCTCCATAGTCTTCAACTAGACTTCTACTCATGGGGCAAGATTATAATTTTGATCCTGAAAGTGTAGTAACGGTCTAAATACAAACTAAATTTTTATCTTTGATTTGGATGCATGTGGCAATCACCTCATTCCAATCAGAGTATAATCACTCACATGGGGATTCAATTCAACCCCTTTCATACAGGTTAATGTCATCAAGTAACGCTTTGATAAACAATCTCGGATGAGTCAAAAATCCTTGGTGAATTTCTTTTGACCTATTATATACATATTAACGTCATTGAGTAACACCATGATAAACAACTTTGGATAGGCCAAAAAATCCTTGGTGGACTTCTTTCAATCACATCCATACAAGTTAATGTCATTGAGTAACATTCTGACAAATAATCTTGGATTTACCAAAAATGTTTAATGCTTTACTTCTGGGTTCTTCCATAAAAGTTGACGTCATCAAGTAACATCATGATAAACAACACTCTAAAATTACCTGCAAGAATTTTTGAGTTATTCGAGCAATGGTTCCGATGCTTCCCCCATCACCTTGGTGGTTGTCAACTGTTGAATCATCTATTCGAGTTTCAAGAAAATTAATTTTTTATAAGAAAAAGCAAAAAATATGGGCCATAATTGCCTCCAAACCCGGTCGATCCGATGATGACAGTTGACACCTCTTTCAAGGGAAAACTAGAGTCTCGTCGTATGAACTACGGGCCTTGATCACCTCCAAACTTGGTCGATCCGACAAGGACAATTAACACCTCCTTCAAGAGAAAATCAGAGCATCGACGCATGAACTATGGGCCTTGATCGCCTCCAAACCCGGTCGGTCTGACAAGGACAGTTGGCACCCCTTACAATAGAAAAATGGAGCATCACCATATGAACTACGTGTCTTGATCTCCTCTAAACCCGATTGGTCTGACGAGGATAATTAACGGCTCTTTTGAGGGAAAACTAGAGCATCACCGTATGAACTATGGGTTTTGATCCCCTTCAAACCCGGTCGGTCTGATGAGTACAGTTAACGCCCCTTTCGAGGGAAAATCGGAGCCTCGCCGTATGAACTATGGATCTTAATCAACAAAGCAAATAACCTTTATTTTAGAAGAAAGTCAGAGCCTTGTCGATGAAAGAAAATTTATTATTTTTATTTATTTATTATCCTTAGCCACTGAACTTTTGTTTGATAATTTCTCATATAACGTTAGAGCATATGGGAAAAAATTATGTCTCATTTCTTGACTCTAAGGGGGTATTTATATATCCATAATATGGGCAAAAGGAGAAGAAATTTTGGGAAAAAAAATTTGAAAATATTTAGATAATTTTGAAAATTTTTCCCTCAAATATATTCTTTCTTTTAGAAAACTGTGAAAAGAAATAAAATAAAAAATAAAAAAATCAGAGGAAATATAAAAAAAATTCTACAATTTACGCTATTTGTGCTCAATGGCTGTTTACATCGCAGCATGTTATAGATTGCGAGTGCGCACGGAGCTCGAGGCTCAGACTGCTCACCCGCCTTGTGACTGGATGCCCCGAAGCTCCCACACGGTCACGCCTTTGCGCCACATCCTGGGTCCTGCCACGCGCATCGCCTATTAATTCATACGCTTCCGCACAAGTTTGGCCACGACCTCACATGTTCCCCGCTCTGCTTGCCTACACATTCATGGTCTCAAGCACCGCACGACCGTTCTCAATGCTTCTTGGATCTCCATCTTGAAGATCTATTCTCTCAAATTATATCTGACTCAAAAGTTAATGAACCCATAAATTTCATTAACATAAAGTAAGTTATTAAATGAATAATTTTCTTAAAATTATAATCAATTATTAGAAAATTATTCATGACATGACATGTATTTTTGGATGATAAAGATGATATTATCCAAAAATAAGGGGTAACTGAAATGTCATTGAAAACTCTCATAGTTGAAGCACGAATCTTGATATCGAAAGCAATCTTATTCTGAGTCGAGATTAGCCTAGATTAAACACATAAAATATAATTATAAATTTTGAGATATTAATTGGATCCTTAAATAGCTCCTAAATATAAAATATTTTTAGTCAAATCGAGCGTCTTGATAAGCCGGATCTAACAAGCCTAAGATATCTTAATTCTAACTTCATTTGAGCATTCAAATATTTAAAATACAACAGTTGATTGAATGAATTATTTTTAGCCGCCCGATAGAGTGGTTTGGATTTCCACAGATTTTAAAAAAGTAGCTTCCATAATCTATAAATAGCCCCTCATTCTTCACATGAGGGGACCCAAGCTAAAGAGAGGAGAGAGCTCTAAGACTCGAAGAATCTCAAAGCATAATCACGCCAACCGCGTGGTTTCATGAGTTAACTACAACACACGCCACCATCGCCATTGTCATCGTCCATCCATTATGCCGGCCATCGCCGACCACCATGGTTTGTCACCTCCAGTCGCCGCCGCTAATCACCACCGCCTGAACATCACCGGAGATGGCTGCATCGCCGCCATCGGGTTGTTTATCCCGCTACTACCACCGCTTGATCATCGTTACCAATCATCATTTGACCATAATTACCACTGCCGCTGATCTCTTGACCCATCCTGCTGCTGACATCATTACCACCGCTGGTCATCACGGCCACTGCTAATTGCTATCGTATCATTGTTACCACCGTCATGCCACCGCTACGCCATCATCGCCACCGCTTCATAGTCAATGGATCCGCGGCCATCATGCTGGATTCCATTTCGCCATCTTCACCTGTTCTAACTACCATCATCATCGCCGATCATCATTTTGTTCGATGAGACTTTCACTTCAAACGAAACTTTCTTTGCTGATCTAGTGAAGCTTCTCACAAAACCTACTCTGGTAAACTTTAATTTTTCAACTTTGGTGACAGGATAATAATTGTAACTACTAATATAGTGAACTTATTTCTAAGTGGGATAGGCTATGTAGTTTTTCCATTCTTGGGTTTTCCACAGAGAAATTTTGATGTCTCTCAAACTCTTTCACTTTGTGTGCGGAACTTTTATGGAACGTTAAGACATCGAATTTTCCTACTCTACCAACTCGAATCTTTTTGCATGCAATATAATAAAATTAAAAATTATGTGATATGTATTAGATTATATATTATATTCAGAAATCATTAATCCAACAATTATATATATATATATATATATTTGTTGATATGACAAAATTTTACTAGAAAGCATGAATCTTGATAAGAAAGTCGATTCAAGATGAAACCGTCGAGATCAAGCACTTAAAATAATATTGAAAACTTTGGGATAACAGTTAAATCCTTAAATAGCTCCCAAATATAGAGTGTTTATAGTCAAATCAAGCGTCTCGATGAGCCGGATCTAACAAATCCAAGATCTTACAATTTTGACTTCATTTGAGCATTCAAATACTTAAAATACATCAAATGACCAAAGGAATCATTTTGAGCCGTTCGATGAAGTGGAGTGGTTCGGATTTTGTATGTATTTACAGAGACGCCACCTCCACTATATAAATAGCTCCTCATTTCTTACAGAGGAGCCCAAGCAAGAGAGAGAGAGGAAGATCCTCCAAGCACAATCGTGCCACCACTGACGTCAACCACGCCACTGCCGCCGCCATGATCCTCGCCGTGCCAACCTCATTTGCCTCCATCATGATGACCTTCATATGTCGTTGTTCCTTATTGCCATCATCCGCTACCAAGAATTGTTACCACCTGAACGTGACTACATAGTCGTTCCTTTCTCTCATATACAGTAATCCCTATCTGGAAGATTTTGTACCAAATAGATACATAGTGGAAGATTTTTACTGGGCTAGGCCCCGTGGTTTTTCCCTTCTTTTCGAGGTTTTTCATGTAAAAATTCTGGAGTTTTCTTGTTCTATTTTTAAATACCACTATGTGTGATGGATTTCACAACAAAGCTAAAGCGTAAACTTTCACTCTACCGCAACTGGTTTTCTAGCACACAATAATTGTTAAATTTTTTTCATATATATATTATTTGAAATTAAAGAATGTATTTTTTATGAAATGAAAAATTATATTTACAATATAACTTTTAAGGGAAAAAGAGCAAAGAAAGAATACCTTTCAGAAAAAATAAAAAGTTCTAAAATTAAGAGATGTGAATATTTATTTATTTTTTAATAAAATGAATAAAAATAAAGGTATTTTAGAATACCTCTACATGCTCCAAAAATTTGTCACCGACCTCTCGATAATTATTGAATTGAAGAGAGTGTGATTGAATTTTTTAATATTGAAGAGAGTGATTTGATGTGTCAGTGTAATTTTCAGAAAGTAGATGGAATAGTAGATAAGACACTACCCAAAGATTTCATTTTCATTTGGTGAGGACTTTACATCTGGTTTCAGGTTTCCTATAGGCGCAAGCCCCTATAGTTAATTACCCCTCACAATAAGTGAGAGAGAACTTTTGATTAAGGCTAGTCATTAAATCGCTAAATGCGTAGCATTTAATAGTAGTATATGGAGTTTCAAATTTTAGATTATGAAATTTGTCATTTTACTAACCGATTTTGGGAGAATGATGTCATCTAGATCCCATGATTATCCCGAGCCTTAGTCCCTAGTCTACTCATCATAGGAGGTAGTAACCCAACTTGACGAAGGATCCTCATCAACAACACATAGTCGTTCCAAGATCACTGGGTTTGCCTAAGACAGCTTAAGTCTACCTTAGACAGGGTTGTTCTATCAAGTATACCCCTATGATTCACAACTCAAAACAGCCATTGGGAGCATACGCTACTGATCGTAATATAATGGAGCCGCAACAGCTAAACCACCGATCAAAGGACTCTCGAATCGCTTCATCGTGGAGCCAATCCACTGAGGACATGAGCCGCCTCATCGCTGAGATTGATTGAGAATGAACATATGCTAACACGATAATGGAGCCGCCATAAAACCACGATCCAAGGACTCCTATCGAATCGCTTCATCTATGGATTTATGGCCAAAGCCACGAGGACACGAGCCGATCATCGGTTTGAGATTGATTGAAACAACATAATACTTGATTTGACATTAGCTCCTTTGTGAGCTAGAGTTTAATTTGTCATAAATAGTTAATGATAGAGTTTCATTTAAGCAATTTTATCTACTTAAAATTGATTAATTAGAATATGTTTAAAAGCTTTAGATCCGTCAACTATGTTTAGTCAAGCAATGGAATTAGATCTATCACCTAATAGAATCAGCCGATATTTTACTAATTTGAAACTTTATTATATGTTTTGGTTTTGTTAACCCGCACCCCAAGACTAAACCGAAGCAACCCTCAAGATCCTCAGACACTTGAATTTAAGCATTCAGCGTAATGTCAAGGCACATGCGGGTGTATTTAAGAATTTAGACAATTTTTATTTCTGAATTATGAGATTGATTTCAAATTTTCATTAAATTCCAACTTACCACGCATTTCACATTAAAATTTTCACTTGAAATCTCTATGTTCGAGCATATGCAGAAATTTATAGCTTAGCTAATTTGACCTAATTAATTATTTCATTGATTTTGAAAATCATAATTAGCAAGAAATTCCTTAATTTTGTCAAGGAAAGCTCCATGATTTTGTAGATTTTGGTTTAGTATCGCCGCTTTCATACAAGAGTTGATCCTGCTAATAAGGCATTTCGATTTAGATTGTAATTTAAAACATTACTAGCACTTAGTTTACTTGTTGAGTTTTTGTAATTCTTCCAATTTGATTATGTTCAATTTACATCACTTTTGATAAGTTATGATGATTTTAGTGTTTATTGCTTTAAATTTTACTTATGCTTATTCCTGATAATAATCACCTCCATATTCGTATAAGAGTTAAAGATTTTTGTGGAACAGTTCATTGCAAAGAGGAGGATCATTAAAGATTCTTCCCATCTCTCCGGCATTCATCAAAATGAGGGTGAATCACTTAAGGAATACTTCTAGAGGTTCTCCTTAGAAGCTCGCCAAATACCTAGACCTAACTATTAAGAGGAGTTTTCCTTGGAGGACTCCGTCCAGGCCTTTTACTCATTACTAATGCAGACACGCCCGCTCATATGACTTAGTTCATCATGTGGAAGCACAAATCTCGGTCGATGAGGCTATTAATGCCCATCGCAAACAATTTGACCAATCTACAGAAAAATGTAAATGTGCCCCAGGGAATGCGGATCGACTGTCCCATCAAAAGAAGCAACAAGGAAACCGCGATCTCCTACCCCATATCAATGACGAACAACCACGTAAAAGGAATACACGTAACACGCCCTCGTGTTAACCTCGATGGAATATTTGAGATGAAGAAAATATCAAGTGGCATCCTGAAACCAAATTCAGGAAATGAACATATGTCACTTCCATCAAGTCATGGACACATACTGAGGCATGCAAACAACTCAAAGAAGAAATGAGAGGCTCATTCAACAAGGATATCTATGTCGATTTGTGAAGAATCAATCGAATCAAACAAACATACCTCCAAGGGGGGCAACCAGGACAGTCATCATAAAAATAATAAAATAATCATCAAATATTGGGAAATTAACAATCAGAGGACCAATACTATCTAATCAAGTTCTCATTACCACCTCAGAGCGAGTTAAAGAAGTCTTGTATTGATCATTCCATCACTTTTAATGACTCGGACTTAGAAAGTCATGTTTCATCAAGATCACACTTGTCATCGTGGGGATCTGACCCATGCTATAATGTTAAGAGAATTTTGATTGACAATGGGAGTTTGTTGATGTCTTATTTTACTCCACATTTCTTAGCATGGGCGGTTAGGAAAAGCTCCAACCATTGCGGGACCATTATACATGTTTGATAATGCCACGTAGAGACAATCACCCTTCATGTTATCCTTGGTGAATTTCCTCGACAAGTGACTCATTTAATCCAATTCATGGTGGTCAAGTCAGATTCAATATATAACACTATCTTTGGAAGGCCTCTCCAATCAATTTTGGTGCGATCCGATTCTCATCTTAAGATGAAATTTTCCAACCCCGGTTGGGTGGTTATGGAAATCAACAGATAACACAATCATGTTACCTCGAGACAAGCTCAAACCATTTCGTGACCTTGACATTGAAGATTTTAATTTTGAGATGAAGAAGTACCGAAAGCTTCCCACAGACTTGCTCTCTGTGCATTATCGGATGACCAACCATTACGAGCGATGCAAGTTGGATCTCGCTCTCAAAGAACAAAGGAAAAATACATAGACTTCTTGCAAATCAAGACATCTTTGCTTGGAGTGGACATGCAGGGGTCGACCCCAATGTGATCATGCACTCCCTCAAGATTGATCCAACATTCGTCATCCAGGAAAGCGAAGTTTTTGATCCCCTCAGCTATTGAGCAAGAAGTTAACAAGCTTCTGAAGCGGATTCATCGAGAGGTACATTACCCTACATGGCTAGCAAATGTTGTCATGGTTAAGAAAACAAATGGAACATGGAGAATGTGTATTGATTACACTGACCTCAACAAAGCTTGCCCGAAAGATAGTTTTCCTCTTCCTTGAATTGATCAATTGGTTGATGCTACGTCTGGACATCAAATGCTCAATTTTTTGGATGCTTACTCGAGTTATAATCAAATAA
Source organism: Cymbidium sinense (assembly GCA_021442155.1). Lineage (NCBI taxonomy): Eukaryota > Viridiplantae > Streptophyta > Magnoliopsida > Asparagales > Orchidaceae > Cymbidium > Cymbidium sinense. The sequence goes on from CM038215.1 coordinate 103,102,880, forward strand.
AAATGGACCCAATGGATGAAGAAGCTATAACATTTCAAACATATAAAGGTTTATATTGTTACCAAGTTATGTCGTTTGGGTTAAAAATGTTGGTGCTACTTATCAGCCTTATGAATAAGGTTTTAAAGACCTATTAGGCCTGATGGAGGTATATGTGGATGACATGTTAGTGAAAAGCTTGGAAGAATCACAACATATTTCGACTTAGAAATATGCTTTAACCTTCTTGACGTTATAACATGCGACTTAACCGACAATGTGCTTTTGGGTTACGTCGGGAAAATTTTTTGGATTTATGGTAACCCACCGTGGGATAAAGGCCAACCCTAAGAAAATCAAAGCTCTCAAAGATATGACTCCTCCGAAGAATATAAGGAAGTTCAACATTTGAATGGAATTGTTGCATTATCCGCTTCTAGCCGTTAGGGATAAATACTTGTCATTCTTTAAAATATTAAAGGGGCTAAAATAATAATTTTAATGATGAATGTCAATGCTTTTGAGCAACTAAGGAGTATTTAGCATCTCCACCCTACTATCAAGCCTATTCAAGGAGATGTTATACTTATATCTCAGTCTCTTCCCAGCGATAAGCTCGGTTTAGTGCGAGAAGAGAATGGGATACAACAACCAATTTACTATGTCGCAAAATTCTCTCGATATAGAAAGTCATTATCCACTTGCGATAAGGTGGCTCGGCTTTAGTTTTCTCGGCAAAATTAAATCCATACTTCCAAGCTCATATCGGCGTTTACACTCATTTACCATTAAGGGGCCATCCTACATAAACGAAGCATCACGGGAGGTTAATTAAATGGTCGTAGAATTGGGAGAATTTGATATAAATTTTCTACCTTGTCTATAAAGTCTCAAGTACTCAGAGACTTTATAGTGGAATGCACAACTCAGGAGCTACTCTACATGCCTTTCATCTCAATGGACCCTCTATGTTGATGGAGCTTGAAATATGGCTTGAGGGAATCTTACTTATTTCCCCAACATAATACCTTATGGACTTACTAAAATTTCTAATAATATGGTGAATATGAGGCTCTCATCGTGGGGTTGAGACTTCATGCCATTGATTATGAAGCTCAAGACTTAGTGATCCACATGACTCTCAACTTGTGCCTCCCAAGTTGAGGGAAACTTTAATACTCATAATCCTCAGTGGCCTGATACCTCCACTTGGTAAAGTCTCTTCTTGCCCATTTCAAGACACATCAAATCATTCACATCTTGAGAAGAATACTTGTGGCGCTCTTGCTAAGCTTGCTACATCACTTGGAGATCTATTTAATAGAAGCATGTTGAAGAAATATATTTTCCTAGTATCCGAGGTCATGGGTAATTCAAGCAATTAATGAGATAAAGGAACATTAGGTGGATGGACCCCATCTATCTTTTCTTCAAGAAGGAACCCTTCACGAAGACCCAACTTACTCGTCTCAAAGACAAGCTTCAAACTTTACTATTATCGGGAGTGAACTTACAAATGAGCTTTCTGGGTACCTCAAATGTCCTCTCACCGAGGCCGATTACGCATTAAGAGGTTCACTGGGGATATGTGGAGAACACCTAGGAGGAAGGCTAGCCCTTAAAATTATAAGGCAAGGGTTCTATTTCTGATGAAACAAGGCATAGTTCACAAAAAATGTGCAAGTTGTTGGTTGCACTCTAACCTCTCTCACATGCATCTGAGCTCTCATCCCTTCAAAGCCATGGCCTTTTTTGCTAAGTGGGGTGATATCATGGGACCTTTTAGATAGCATCGGGACGAAAGTTTATCATTTTAGCTGTCGACTACTTCACTAAATGGGTGGAAGTCGAACCACTCGCTAAAATCATGGAGGCAAATGCTAAATAATTTGTTTGGAAAAATATAGTATGTCGATTGGTCTTCGCAAAGATCATCATGACAACGAACCCAATTTCTTGGAAAAGTCTTTACGTCCTTTTGCAAAGATCTTCACATTCAATCTTTGCGCTATAGCACATCCTCTAGGGTAGGCGGAAGCTACCAGCGGTATACTCAAAGGACTAAAATCACATCTAGAAGGCGGGGCAATGGGTTGATGAGCTTTCTAATGTTCTTTGGGCTTACCACACTACATCACCCGGTGAGACACCATATAACTTGTGTTTTTCGAGAAGTATACCGATAGATATCGGGGTTCCAAGTTCAATTATTATTCGATCATGATGTAATGAAGAAAAACTCGACACGGACCTACTCCCGAAACTTCGTGACATGGCCCTACTTGGGTTGCTTCCTATCACCAAGGGTAGCTCATCACTTCAATGAAGAGTAAAACTCATCCCATATCTTGGTGACTTGGTCTACTGAAGTCTCTCAAGCGTAGGCAAAGGCCCTCAACGCTAAACTCTCACCTCTTTGGGATGGCCCATATGTGGTTATAGATATGGTAAAAGAACTTTCAAGCTCAAGGATCGGAGAGAAAAACTTTACCTCGAACTTGGAACCGAGAATCTCCAAAATATTATCGTAATTCTCTTGCATAATTATTGTAACTTTTATTTTTATCTCGTTTGTCATTTCCTCTTCATGTGCCAACTTAGTGGGATAAAGACTTGTTGTTGTTGATCATTTCTTCTTGAAACTCATATATGTTAAAATTGTCTTATGATTGTATCAGAACTTATCGAGTAGTATTTATAGCTTTTTCTTACAAACTTGTTTCTTCTTCATTTAATCCTCCCACTTGAAATATACAACTCACGTTGTATCTCAATCGAGCATAATCAATCCCAAGGGGACTTGATCGGACCTCTTCCATAGAGTTAAGTCAAGTATACTTTTGGTGATACCAGATAGGTCAAAAGGTCCTTGTCAAAGGTCATGGTGAACATACGGAGTTAATGTCAAATGCCAGTTTAGGCCGTCAGGTTAGGTCAAAAGATCCTTGGTGGACATCCTGTGACCTCTTTATTACAGGTTAACATCATCAAGTAATACTTTGGTTGATACCTAGGATAGGTCAAAAGGATCTTGGTGGACATCCCGTGATCTCTTCCATACAGGTTAACATCATCAAGTAACACTTTGACAAACAACCTCGGATTGGTCAAAAATCTTAAGTGGATTCGATTTAACCTCATCCGTATAGGTTAGCATCATCGAATAATACGATCAATTATCGGATAGGTAAATAAAATAAAATATCATCTAAAAAAAATTTTATTGTGACATTAACATGATGATATAAGAAAGAATCAAGATTATGATACACACTAATAACAATACATAGATTAAAAAAATGCATCCTCAAGTGACGCTACATCATATCAGTTGGTGATATCAACATCCTCCTCACCACTAGGAGATGCTCCCTTGGACTCACTCTCAACTCCTTCATCTTCGAATCGGCGAAGAGTCTTGAGATACTTGGGAGATAGATCCTCAACTAGCTCCGTTCTTTGCGATGCAGCGAAATCCTTTTAGGAACCCTGGATGAGCTCTCCTCTAAACATTGGTGCTCCAAATCCTTCACTTCAACATCAAGAATATGATTACGAGCTTCACGGACATGGTCTTCATACAAAGCCAAGGAGTTCTTAAAGTCTTCCACGCCTTTAAGGAGATTTCATTTGCTTCCCGACATTATATGCTCCTTCTCGAAGATGATCTTGTAATATTTTCTTCTCGGTTAGAGCTCTCTTCTCCCGCAAGTGCCTTGAGTCTTTTCTCTTTTCGGTGAGTCTCTCCTCACCTCAATCATCATCACGAGTCACCTCGACACTGAGAGAAGAGAAGTCGACATGTTGCTAGCTTCGATTCACGGTTAGTGATCCTCCAAAGTCGCCACTTCTTTGGCCTTATCACTCATCTTTCTCTCATACTCGCCTTGCAGATATTTTACCTTCACAAATTCAGTATTCCACTCATCTAAAGAGACACCAAAATGAGCCATCAACCCTAATGTTTGAGTTACCTATAAAAAAAAACCATCACAAATATTACACAAAAGAAAAGAAGGAGGAAAAGAAAGAAGAAGAAGGAAGACAACGTACCAATTCATCACCGTTTTTGTGATACATATGTGATTTAACACCTCTTGAATGTGCGACGGAAAGCGAACTCCTCCATCATGAGTTGAAATAGCTAAACTCTCGAGGTCAAGGTAACATCTTCTTCGCTCACATAGTCACTTGACATGTCTTCTTTTTCTTTAGGGAAGAAATATTTCTACCACCCTGATTTCGTGACGGGCTTCTTGAAAGAACCCTATGAATATGAGGAGACCTTTCATCACCTTTACTTGACCTCTTTAGTGGAAAGAATGAGATCTCTCTGCCTAGATGGAAAGGCCAACCTTGAACATTCTATCTTCAACTATATATTTGCTAATGTGATGTAACTCATGCTATAAGCTTTCTACATCAGGAATAATAAGAGTTGCCAAGATCTCATTCTCTACAATCAGCAATAGATCTGGAAGGTCATTCAATCTTCCCCATCTCTCAGGAAGGCCCCACTCATTTTTCACAAAAAAGAATTCAGTGGACCAATTTTTAGAGGGATCCCGTGCTGAAAATTCTATCCAATTCTTTATAGTCCGATAAGCAACACGTCCCTGAGTATCACATGTGAATCTACACATTCGGCACAAGTATTTGTTGTTCAAAGTAACATCAAGCTCTCTAAAGAAAATAGTCAAACCAATGATGACCACTAAAGCTCGAAATGAAAATTGTGACAAAGCTACACCACATAGTTTGAAGATTTCAATCAACTCAGGAGCCAAAGGGAATCAGTCCTGCAGTATCATCTCAAAATAAGAGTACCGTGGAGGTGAACGAGCTCGATCAGACTTTTTAGCAATAATGGCCACCAACTCATTAGGGAAGTAAAATTTTTTGTGGAATACTATTAAACTATCTGATGTGATAGTGAATGATATATCGTCTGTAGCAGTCACGTTATGGGTTTTCTTCTGGCATCACCCTGTGAAAATACATGATAAATAAAGAGGAAGAAATGACAAAAATCTGGAAATTTTGTGAAGCAGCTTACTTACCCCAATACTTGGGCATATCCTTTTTTGACTCTCTCGCTCACGAATAGCTTGGGATAAAATTTTTTGCCTACAATCTGACGAAAAATATATACATACATATGAGAAAAAAAAGAGAGAAAGAGAGAGAAGATACTCCCCTCTAATGATGCTCAGAAATTACCTGCCAAACTTTCTGAGTCATTCGAACGATGGTTCCTAGCTAACACTTCTCCACCACCTTGGCGGTTATCAACTGCTGAACCATCCATTGAAGTTGTAAGAAATCCAATTTCCTACAAGAAAAAGTAAGAACCGCGGGCCTTGATCGCTTCCAAACCCAGACGGTCAGACGAGTATAGTTGACGCCTCTTTCAAGGGAAAACTGTAGACACGACGTATGTATCAGCCCCGACGCCTCCAAACCTGACGATCGGCCAATGATTGATGCCTCTTTCAAGAAAAACTATGAACCACGATGTATGCAGTGGGCCTTGATCGTCGCCAAACCCGGACGAAGGCACAGTTGATGCCTCTTTCGAGGGAAAATTGTAAACACGATGTATGTACCGCGGGCCTTGATCGCCTCCAAACCTGGACAGTCCGATAAGTACAATTGACACCTCTTTCAAGGGAAAATTGTAGACACGATGTATGTACCACGGGCCATAATCACCTCCAAACCTAGACGGTCCGATGAGTACGGTTGGCCCTTCGAGGGAAAATTAGAACGCGATGTATGTCGCGGGCCGATCACCTCCAAACCGACGGTGAGTGGACTGATTGATCGTCTTTCAAGAAAACCGTGAACACGGCATGTACCGCTCACCTTGACGAACCCGGACGGTCAGGCCGTACAATTGACGCCTCTCTCGAGGGAAAATTGTAGACACGACATATGCACCACGGGCCTAGATCACCTCCGAATGACCTTCACTTAAGAATAATAGAAGCACTGGAGCATAGGAGTGTGCCTTCTCCCCTTGGGGGATTTTATAGACCCGTGGGAAAAATCATCAAAATCATTAAAACCATCAAAATCATCTAAAATCATCTAAAATCACATCAAAACCATCGTTTCCTCCAGCGTGCCGCGCTTACCCAGCGTCCGCCTTGTGCCGTATCCACGCATGCGTGTCGGCAGGTCTCGACACGTGTAGCCGCGCACGCCAGCCAGCTCTGCCGCGCTATCCATGCGCCCATGCGTGGCCGCGGTATTACCACACGACGCTGGCTGCAGCCGTTTCTGCGTTCCGACGACCGTTCTGGGTCTGACGACCTATCGACCGCTCAGCGGGACCGTCGCCCCGGCGACCGGTCCGATCCGGCCGACTCGTGACTGTGACCACCACGCCGCACGCCGCATGGCAAGCTGGCGCCAAGCCGTCGCGCCCGGCGCCCCGTGCTCCCCAGCTGGAGTAAGTGCCGTTAGTGCCGGATGGGTTCATAACCACGAAATCTTTGTGCATGAACCGCGTACATTTGCTCGCAACTTAGTTATCATAATCTTCTGTCAGAAAACTGTTCTCTCAAAATGTATGGCTAATGGACCTACAAATCTCATTGAAGAATCTATTATTTTCAAGTAATTGGCAAATATATTTTTGGATGATTGAGATAATGTCATACAAAAATAGGGGGCAACTGATATGACACTAAAAATTTTACCAGTTGAAGCACGAATCTTGATGTTAGAAGCAAGCTGATCCGAAGATGAAACTGGTCGAGATCAAGCACTTAAAATATCATTGGAAACTTTGGGATGGTAGTTAAATCCTTAAATAACTCCTAAATATGGAGTGTTTATAGTCAAATTGAGCGTCTCGATGAGCCGGATCCAACAAGTCCAAGATCTTACAATTTTGACTTCATTTGAGCATTCAAATACTTAAAATACATTAAATGCTCAAAAGAATCATTTTGAGCCGTTCGATGAAGTGGAGTGGTTTGGATTTTGCATGTATTTATAGAGACGCCACCCCTCCAATCTATAAATATCCCCTCATTCCTCATATGAGAGGAGCCTAAGCAAGAGAGAGGAGAGAGCCCTTTTGAAGATCCTCCAAGCACAATTGTGCCACCACTGGCGATTCAGCCGCCGGTGCCGCCGTCACCGCCGCGATCCTCGCCGTCAACTCCTCGCCGGTCTCCATCATGGCGACCTTCATTGTCGGTCGTTTGTTCCTCGTTGTTGCCATCATCTACTAGCAATTCTTACCACCTGAGCATTGACTACATAGTCATTGTTCCTTTCTCATATACAATTCTGCAATCCCATTATCGGGAAGATTTTGTGCTATGAAATAGATACATAGTGGATGATTTTTACTGGGCTAGGCCCCATGGTTTTTCCCCTCTTTTTGAGATTTTTCATGTAAAAATTCTGGAGTTTTCTTGTTCACTCTTTAAATACATGTGTGTGTGTCTTTGGATTTGAAACAAAGCTAAGGCATAAACTTTCACTCTGTATTTTCTAGCAGCACAATTGTTAAATTTTTTTCCATATATATATATTATTTGAAATTAAAGAATGTATTTTTTATGAAATGAAAAATTATATTTACAATTTAACTTTTAAGGGCAAAAGAGCAAAGAAAGAATACCTTTCAAAAAAAATAAAAAGTTCTGAAATTATTAAGAGATGTGAATATTTATTTTATTTTTAATAAAATGAATAAAAATAAAGGTATTTTAGAATACTACCTTATCCAAAAAATTTTAACCTACCAATTATTGAATTGAAGAGAGTGTAATTGAATTTTTTTTAATATTGAAGAGAGTGATTTGATGTGTCAGTGTAATTTTCAGAAAGTAGAAGGAATAGTAGATAAGACACTACCCAAAGATTTTGTCCTCATTTGGTGAGGACTTTACATCTGGTTCCAGGTTTCCTATAGGCGCAAGCCCCTATAGTTAAATACCCCTCATAATAAGTGAGAGAGAACTTTCAATAAAGGCTAGTCGTTAAATCGCTAAATGCGTAGCGTATAGTAGCAGTATATAGAGTTTCAAATTTTAGATTATGAAATTTATCATTTTAGTTTAAACTAGATGGTTGGGAGAATGATAATGTGTCCGATCTAGATCCCATGATTTTGTCATCCGGCATTCCGGTCAGTCACTTAGTTAGGAGGTAGTTGGAACTTGAAGGATCCTCATCAACAACAGAGGTTACGTCATCCAAGAAATCCTTGTTGACACAGGGGTGGTGTTTGTGGAGGCAGAGCTTAAGTTTACCCCAGGAGAGGTTATTTTTCCTATCAAATATACCCTATGATTCACAACTCAAAGGGCCGAGCCATTGGGGAGCATACGGGTTACGGTCATGATCATAATATAATAGAGCCGCCAGCAAACCACGATCAAAGGACTCACATATGCGCTTCATCTTGGTAGCCAGCAGTTAGGACACATCATCCGCTTGAGAGATTGAGAGTGAACATAGCAGAACACTTGATTTGACATTAGCTCCTTTGTGAGCTAGAGTTTTCTTAATTTGTCACCCCCGATAAATAGTTACGGAAGGTGGATAGATTGAGTTTGATTTAAGTTTTTTAATGAAAGAGTTTCATTTAAGCAGTTTTTAGATTACTACGTAGAAATTGATTAATTAGAATATGTTTAAAAGCTTTAGATCCTGTCAACTATGTTTAGTTGTTAATAGAGGATTAGATCTACTGTCACCTGACAGAATCAGTTTCTCAGATATTTTACTAATTTGAAACTCTTATTATATGTTTTTAGGTTTTGTTAACCCGGACCCAATCCTAAGACTAAACTAAGAAGCAACCCGCATAGCATCCTCAGACACTTGAATTTAAGCATTCAACGTAATGTCGGGGCACATGCGGGTGTATTTAAGAATTTAGATAATTTTTATTTCTGAATTATGAGATTTATTTCAACTTTTCATTAAATTCCAACTTTAGCATACGCAGCCTTTTCAAACATTAAAATTTGCACTTGAAATCTCTATGTCCGAGCATATGCAGGAATTTATAGCTTAGCTAATTTGACCTAATTAGTTATTTCATTGATTTTGAAAATCATAATTAACATGAAATTTCTTAATTTTTGTATTGAAGGAAAGCTCCATGATTTTTGTAGATTTTGGTTTAGTATCGCTCTGCCACAAAGAGTTATGATCCTGGCAATAAGACATTTCGATTTAGATTGTAGTTTAAAACATTACTTGCACTTAGTTTACTTGTTGAGTTTTTGTAATTCTTCCAATTTGATTATGTTCAATTTACATCACTTTTGATAAGATATGCTGATTTTAGTATTTTTTGCTTTAGCCCTACTTATGCTTATTAGCTAGCATAATAATCAACTCCATATTCGTATAAGAGTTATTAAACCCAATTTGGATTCATCCCTAGACTTTAAGTTTATTGTAAGTTTATTATGAGTTTAGTATTAGTTGTAAGTTTCTCTACTTAGCGTTCTTAAGTCATTTCATTTCATTCTCTCATTTTTTCTAAGTCAAAAGATTTGACACAATTTTAGTAGCCTCTCTTATCCTCATGGGGTCAGATCGAGGTGTTTTGGCTTACTTGCGCTCTTGAGCATAGCAAGTAGTGGCCACCGCAATAAGTTTTCATCTCATCTCTTGAGAACAACGGTCTTCAAACCAAAAGAATATATACAATGCAATATATATTCATCCCCTCATTTTCTAAGAGATCTAAATTTTGGCAAAGATTTCATCTAAGAACATCTGTGGGCTTACCTGCATTCTCTCTTGAGCATAGCAAAGGTGTCCACAACCTGCCTTTTATCTCGTCATACCCTTTTGAGCACAACGAGGTATTCAAACCCAAGAAGAAACATATATATATATATATATATATATATATATATATATATATATATATATATATATATATATATATATATATATATATATATATATATATATATCCATCTCTGATCCCACATGTTGACTCATTTTCAAGCGTTGTAATTGTAACAAAGGAATGGGGTTAGGTATACAATTAGGAATGTAAGGCAAGGAGTGCGACGCCGGAAATTGAAAGAATAATTCACCTCTTGTCGATGTTCCCGATTTATGAAGTGAAGGTGGAAAAAAAATTGAAAAGAAGAATTCGCCTCTTGACGATGTTCTTCTCTCGATTGCGCTGAAGAAAAAATTGAAAGGGTTACAGGGAGTGTGACGCCAGAAATAGAAAGAAGAATTTACCTCTTGGCGATGTTCTTCCCCCAATTGCGGCGAAGCGAAAATGATTTTGCAGGTGTCAGCTTGATTTACCCTTTCCCTTTTTCATGTAAAAATTTATATAATTAGGATTTTGGAATGATTGTTATGGGAATTAGGATGAACATTGGTCATAAGATCCTATATTATGCACCATGTGAAGCCTTGGAGCATCCACCTTCCACCCACCCAAAAAAAGAAACCAAAAGAAGAAGAACAAAAGAAGAAAAGAAGAAAGAAGAAGAAAGCTTGAAGACCCCCATAATAATGAATTCCATTGCTTAATTATAATTTAATTCATTTGTAATCCTGGTTGTATAAGGGTAGAGCTCGGCTACCTAATTTGATATTTTTTTTTTGGGTTTGTGTGGTGGTTCCCGACCACAACGGCCTTTTATTCTTTCTGCGCTTATCTTTATAAATTGATTGTTGATTTGTTTAGCTTGTGCATTAAGTGGCATGTTTTTTCTAGTTTCTTCCTTGCTTTATGTATTGCCTGGATGTAGATTAAGCTCTTTATGGAAAAATAAATCTTTTACCCTTCCAAACAACTCAAAATTAAAATTAAACAACTCATAACCTCACCTAAAGCTTAGGTTTAAAACCAAGATAAAAGAATTAGCAACCCCTTAGCAGGATGAGCATTTATTCTGTAATATCATGCATAAATACATCTTATTTCACTCTTGATTAGAGGACATCCACCTTTGCTAAAGAACTCGGCTTGGCCTTTGAGAGCCGTGGTGGAAACTCACCTCCCCCCTTCTCGCTGATTTTGGCCAATAATCTTTATTTCTCATGCATTAGGCATAAAAATCCTATTAGTCTGAGTCAAAAATGATTGTCAAAAATGAAAATAAAATGAAATTTGAATTGTATTAGGTTTAGGTCATTTTGAGCATGTCCCTTTACATGATCTAGTCTCTTTAGAGAGTTAGTTTAAGGACTTAGTCTCTTTTTAAATAAAAATAGCCTTCTTCTAGCATGTTTATGCAGAATGAGTCTTTCCTGAATGCAGTGGACCACTTGGATTTAATTTTATAAAGCTTAGATAGTCAAACATGTTCATGCAAATTGCCTTATTCTAGCATGGCAGACCAAGCTTCTTCAAACTCTTCCTCTGAGTCACATTTGCTCATGCATGCATAAAATATCCCTTGTACTCTCTTATTACTTTTAAAGCAATGAACCTTGGAAGGAGCTTTCTTCGAAATATGCCATTGGCACAACCTATGACAAGTATGCGGTAATACAATTTCAATAGCTCTCGTCATAGCCTGATCTTGATCAGTGAATATTATTGTAGGATGTATGTCACTCATCAACCGAAGAAATGTCTAGAATAGCCATGAGAATGACTCAATCGTCTCTTCTGATAAAAATGCTACTCCAAATAACACATTTTATTAGTGATGATTCACTCCAACAAGAGGAGCACAAATAAGATTATATTTATTGAGTCGATAGCTTGTATCAAAAATTATCACATCACCAAAACAGTCATATTCTATCCTAGACATGTCATTGCTCCAAAAAAACTTACTAAGCAATCTAACTCATCAACTTGTACATCCCATGCAAACATCACGTCCTCTGCTTGCCTTTCCTTGAATAGCTGTATTAATGCATTACTGTCACCATTCGTAATCCTCGATCTTTTTTCTTTCTGAAAAAAAATTAAAGCATCTCTTTTTGTGAATCCAATATTATCTACGCTGCCAACTTTCTCAGTTAGATAGCTGAATGCATCAGTTGCTCTAATTCTGGCCTCTGCCATTGTCTTCAACACGGAAGCCTTTTCATCGCTAATGCATCTGTGTGATCTGAGAAGATGTAGGTCAGTAGGCTTTGCCAACGAATGATTACGACTTTCTATATATTTTTTATCCATCCAGTTCCCCTTCAAGTCAACAGGGAATATAATCATGGCCAGACAAGCAGTCATTGTATTAGTTTTCTGGAATTTTGCTAAGCCGTTTAGACAGGCAGATTTCTTTCGAACTGCTTTTGCACATGCAAAATCTTTTAATTTTAATTTATTGGAGTTTGGTCAATAATTGGTATGGTCCTTCCGAACACTAAAGCTAGTTTGATGTGCTAGTCACAGTACAATGCATATGCCTCCATTTCATTCTGAATAGTGGTGCCAAGGAGTCTCCCCAAATTTGGGTCATTAGACATCACAACTTCGTCGTCGCACTACTTATTGACCGATTCACCGCCTGCAGACACATAAATGTGATAAAATAGCTCCAAAAAATAAACATATTCCCTCCAAACAGGCCAAAGAAAGTGAAAGAAATGAGCTAAATACTGAGAGTACAAAGAGTACATACGTAAAAATCTCTCAAAAACCATTCAAACAACCACCAAATTGCTTCCACTAGAATGTAATGAACATAATATGAATAACTAAGCCAAAGAAACTGGAAAAAAATATCCATAAAATCATCTGTACTCTCAAGAGAGTACGAGAGTACTGATACAAAATAACACTAAAAACTAACCAAAACCTCCAAATTATTCATGGATCAGAATGAACATATTTCCTCCAAACATGCCAAAGAAAGAAAAAAATAACAAATGCTATACTCTCATGAGTACTGAGAGTACAAAATGCAAAATCAAGAAACTATCCAAACAGCCACCAAATTGCTTCCACTATAATGTAATAAACATAATCTGAATAATCAGGCCAAAGAAATTGGAAAAAATATCCACAAAATTATATGTACTCTCAAGAGAGTACAGAGAGTACAGATGCAAAATAATACTAAAAAACTAATCAAACAGCCTTCAAATTATTCCCGATAGATTGTAATGAACATATTTTCTCCAAATAGGTCAAAGAAACAAGAAAAAAATGATCAAAATGCTCTATACTCTCATGAGAGTATAGATAGTACAGAGAGTATAGAGAGTATAGAGAGTACAGAGAGTACAGAGAGTACAGATACAAAATAACCCTAAAGAAGCAACCAAACAACCTCCAAATTGTTCCTAATGGATTTGTAATGAAGATATTTTCTCCAAACATTCTCAGAAATTGGAAAAATGCAAAATACTTTCACGTTCTCGAGAGAGAGAGTACACATGCAAAACTCTCCTAAAACCAACCTAAACAAATTTCCAAGTTCTCTAATAGAATGTAATGAACATATTCTCCAACATACCAAAACTCATGAAAAATAATATGAAATTAGTTAGACTCATGAGATTATAGAGTATACCCATGCATATCCTCAAAACAAGTAAAGTCCTTGCAAAAAAAAACTCCAAACAATGTAGGAAATATATACTAAATAAAATAATTTCAAAGAATAACACTAACAAACCATAAAAAAATTATAATACAACGTTGAGAAAATTATCGAAATATAAACATAAAGATATATCAAGTTACTCATGAGTTTAGAAAAGTAGAGAGAGTACAGAGTACATAAAGTACAGAGAGTACATAGAGTACAGAGAGTACAGAGGGGGCAATCTTCTTGCTCAGTAAGGCTTCTTTTACTTTGTGTTTTTTACCTTCAAGATGCTCTTAAAAGGCTTCCTCACTAGAAGTGTCGACCTCATGACAGACATTCTCATGTCATAAGATCTTCTCCCCTCTATTTGGCATCCCTATTATCACCGCAACTTCATCAGTGAAAGACCGCCCACCCGTAAAAGAAAGCCCGCTTCTATGTCTCGAAGATAATAGCGATTGAGTCTTCTTTGAATTACCATGGAGTCTAATGAATTGATGTAGATGAAGCTCACGTAAAATGTCGATGACTTCATTAAATTGTCTTTGCGGTATTATCAAACAGTTAGAAATGGGTAGGATTGCATCTCGAAGTTATCCTTTTCCCAGACATGGTAAACTTCAAAATGAAAAGTCAGTAAATGACAGTATAGATGCAAATCAACCATAAAAATCAACTAAGTCACCCTACAAAACTGTTACTAATGGATTGTATTGAACATATTTCCTATAAATAGGCCAAATAAACCATCTAAACAGCTGCCAAATTGCTTCCAACAGAATGTACTGAACCTAATCTCAACAGAGCTAAAAAAGCGGAAAAAATGGCTAAATCATATGTACTCTCATGAGAGTCTGAGGAAATCTGAATCTGAGAAAACATTAATAAATCAACCAAACGGCCTCCAAATTATGCCTAATGAACATATTTCCTCCAAACAAGCCAAAGAAACAGAAAAATGACCAAAATGCTCTACTCTAGACTGAGAATGTACAGAGTAAAGTACAAAGAGTACATATGTAATGAAAATAATCTCAACAACCAATCCAAAGAAACTGAAGAAAATGTCCAAAAATCATATGTACTCTCAAGAGAGTACAGATACAAAATAACACTAAAAAACAATCAAACAGCCTTCAAATTATTCGTGATGGATTGTAATGAACATATTTTCTCCAAACAGGCCAAAAAAAATTGTTTCTAATGGAATGTAATGATCATATTCTCTCCATCTAGGCAAAATAAATTACAAAAATATTCAGAAAATTATATGTACTCTCATGAGAGCAGATCTGAATATAAAAATCCTCAAAATAAGCAAAGTCCTCTCAAAGAACTCCAAACATTAGGAAATATATACTTAAGAAATGGCCAAAAAAATTATCACGTACTCTCATGAGAATGAGATAATCTGAGAGAATCTGAGAGAGTATAGAGAGTATATAGAGTACAGAGAGTATAGATACAAAATAACCCTAAAGAAGCAACCAAATAACCTCCAAATTGTTCCTAATGAATTTATAATGAAGATATTTCCTCCAAACATTCTCATAGAAATTGGAAAAAATGCACAAAATACTTTGTAATGTACTCTCGTGAGAGTATAGAGAGTACACATGCAAAACTCTCCTAAAAACCAACCTAAACAACCTCCAAGTTACTTCTAATGGAATGTAATGAACATATTCTCTCCAGACAGACCAGAAACTCATGAAAAATAATATGAAATTAGTTAGTACTCTCATGAGATTACAGAGAGTATACCCATGCAAAGCATATCCACAAAATAAGTAAAGTCCTCTTGCAAAGAACTCCAAACAGTGTAGGAAATATATAATAAATAAAAAAATTTCAAGGAATAACACTAACAAATCGTAAAAAAATTGTATGTATACAACGGTTGAGAAAAATTACCGATGAAATATAAACAGTATTATATCAAGTTACCCATGAGTTTAGAAGGTAGAGTAGAGAAAGTACTGAGAATAGAGTCTGAGAGGGAGGCTTCTTGCTTTCAGTAAGGCTTCTTTTACTTTGTGTTTTTACCTTCAAGATGCTCTTTAAGGGCTTCCTCTCTAGAAGTGTTGACCTCACAGATAGCACATTCCCTCTATGCCATAAGACCTTCTCCCCTCTATTTGGCATCCCTATTATCACTGCAACTTCATCGGGGATGAAAGGAATGCCACCCAAAAGAAAGCTTCTCTATGTCCCGAGAAGGCAGATTGAGGTAATAGCAATTGAGTCTTGTTGAATTCCGGGGAGTCTAATGAATTGATGCAGATGAAGCCTCTGTAAAATGTCAATGACTTCATTACTAATAGTGTTGCAGTATTATCAAACACCGTTAGAGCGATGGTAGGACTGCATCTCAAAGTTATCCTTTTCCCAGACATGGTAAACTTCAAAATGAAAAGTCAGTAAATGATAGTATAGATGTAAATCAACCATAAAAATCAACCAAGTCACCCTACAAAAATTGCTACTAATGAATTGTAATGAACATATTTCCTACAAACATGCCAAATAAACTATAAAAATATTGGCAAAATCATATGTACTCTCATGAGAGTACAGAGAGTATAGATGTAAAAATCCCCTAGAAACCATCCAAACAGCTACCAAATTGCTTCCAACATAATGTACTGAACCTAATCTCAACAACCAGGCCAAAGAAACTAGAAAAAATGGCCAAAAATTATATGTACTCTCATGAGAGTACAGAGATCTGAAGAGTGATCAAGAAAATACTAACAAATTAACCAAAAGCATCCAAATTGTGCCTAATGAACATATTTCCTCCAAATAGGCCAAAGAAATAGGAAAAATGACCAAAATGCTCTCTCTCGGAGAATACGAGAGAATCTGAAAGTACAAGAATGCAGATGTAATGAAAATAATCTCAATAACCAAATATTGAAGAAAATGTCCAAAATCATATGTACTCTCGAGAAATGCAAAATAACACTAAAAAAATAACCAAACAGCCTCCAAATTATTCGTGATGGATTGTAATGAACATATTTTCTCCAAACAGGCCAAAAAAATTTGTTTCTAATGAAATGTAATGACCATATTCTCTCCATCTAGGCAAAATAAACTACAAAAATATTCGAAATCATCATACTCTCATGAGAATATAGATACAAAAATCTCTCAAAACAAACAAAGTCTTCTTGCAAAGAACTCCAAACAGTGTAAGAAATATATACTAAATAAAAGAATTTCAAGGAATAACACTAACAAACCGTAAAAAAAATTGTACGTATACAACGGTTGAGAAAAATTATCGATGAATTTTTATTTAATACATCCTCAGCTATTTCCTTAAAATAAGCAAAGTCCTCTTGCAAAGAACTCCAAACAGTGTAGAAAATATATACTAAATAAAAGAATTTCAAGGAATAACTCTAACAAACCGTAAAAAAATTGTTCGTATACAACGGTTGAGAAAAATTACCGATGAATTTTTATTTAATACATCCTCAACTATTTCCTCAAGGCCATAACTTTCAAATTTGTTCTCTATCTTTATGGTTCTTTCATAAAAAGGAAATGAGATTTTCTCTTTCTCTCTCTGAGCTCAGTTTGCAAGAAAAAAATACACCCCTAAACCCTAAATCTAGATATATATTTCTTTTAAATTCCTCCCGCGCATTCCAATGACGCTTCTTCTCCAGTTTGAGCAGGCAAAGGATAGCCAGATAAACGGCGTCATCGCCGTCGTCCATTAAAGTGTCGTTAAAACTAAAATGGAAAAAAAAACTACTGATCGGACGGGTGGAGTCCCATGCGTAAAGATGCGTGACTTCGTAATATTTTCTTGTGTCGTATGGGATAAGGTGTAAGACGGGTATGGGAAAGATGATGTGGCATCTTATTATTGGTCAACTGGGAGGTGGAGGCATGAGAGTGGGCGGCTGCAAGTTCTGAAGCACTGATTGGATGTAATTAAGAGATAATAAAGTGAATTTATCTTCAAATGCATGCTAATTTGACGAAATTTTAAGTGTGATAACTTTAGTTAAATTGGATGTCTATTCCAGGTAATTTTGAAGTTTTGAATGCAACGACTCAATCCATTTCATGATCGGAGACCATTTGGCTTTGGTTCCAAAGTGAGTTAATTTCAACTCGATTTGCTGTCACTTATGGGATCAAAATTACGCACTCATTCGAATTGGCCTTGAGCGGTCTCGTTTGATAGGTTTCAATGTTTTGATGCTAACGGCGCAATCAATTTTAAAAATGGAGATCGTTTAGGTGTCGTTGTAGCCTCCCGACTCCGATATCCATGTAGGCGCGTTGATGGCTCTCAATCTTGATCGGTCGAACATTGGATTATGCGATATGTATATTCTGATTAATTTCAATGTATCAATGGTAAGTCCGCTCATCAGACGGAGATTGTTTTGAGTAATTTTGGTGATGTACTGTGTATTTTGGGCTTCAATTTGCATAACATCGCATCCATAATTCGTCAAATTCTCCAAGTTTGCTCGACCTGACTTATGGGAGATATATGGAGGTCAGCAGTGGAGTTGATGCAATGCACATAGAGTATTAGAGGCACACACGTGATCTTATAGAATTTATTTATTTAGATTAAGATTACTAATTTTCTATTTTAATTATCCACATGCCAATATTTAATATTTATAATTAGTTTAAAAGTTTAGGTAAAGTTTGTCACAAAATTGATGTTGGAAAAAGTTTGATGTTGGGTATGATTATGATTGAAGTTGTGTTAGCTAAATTATTAATTAGTTAGTGAAATTTATTTTTCAATGATTATGAATATTTAATGAATTATTAAATAAAATCAAAAAGCTTGTGTGAGGGTATCTTAATGAATAATGAACGTAAATTCATGATGAATCTTAAGAGTTGTTTGATTATACATAGAAAATTAGGGATATTTTTTTGTTCATGATGATAAATTTTATTTAGTTTAAAATTTTTTAAACTTGAGTGAATTTCAAATACATAAAAAACTTACAGTAAGTGACCTCACTTTCTCACTTGTAATCGTCATTGATCATATGCAACCATCTCTTACTGCTCCTATTTACACATCTTTATACACTCACTACTACTGCTCACTATCATTATTGTTCCTATGCATTGTTCACCATGGCATGTTATCCAATCACCCCTACAACCACTGTCATTGTTGTTACATTTACTTGCACTCATATTTTCTTTTAATACATTTTCAATATATCATCACAAATAACAAATACTTTTTAATACATTTGATCTACATCCATTCAAATAAGTCATACTTACCTTCCAATTATATTGTATTCATAAAATACATTCATTTAAAAAATCATCCAACCAAACAACCCTTTAAATTTGTTCAATTTATTTTAGAGGGATTTACATACATACCACATAATTCTTATGTATTTACACATATCTAATATCTAAACTTCAAATTTTACATATATAATACTCTAATCTTCAATATCATATCAAAAATATCATTATCTCTCTTTTTAAATGTAAAATGCATCTTTTTAAGCATAGGAAACTGTTAGTTAAATATTTAATTTTAGATATTAGATATATAAATACATAAAAAAATATGATATGTATGTAAATCTTTCTTTATTTTAAAATAAGTTTAATATAAATTTTTTTTTCATACATTACATCTATTTTTAGATAAAAATAATAATTTTGAGATTTATTTTTGATTAAAATATTTTTAAATCATTAGCCCGTCGCCATATTAATACTATTTAAATAAATACTAGTAGTATCTTTAAACGCAAACCTCTTCATGCCCTGTTGGTGAGCATGGTCTCTCATTACGTGCTGGTCGCGAGTCAAGAGGGAGGTTGGCACCGATAATGAAAAATCTAAAAATTAAAAAGGTATTTTAAAATACCTTTATTTTATAATTAAAATTTTTGACTTTGTAATTATTTAAAAAATTATATAGTATGAGATTATTCAGAGGTTCTTTTGTAGTTTTGCGTATGCTTAGAGTTTTTTTACATACTTTAAGACAAAGAGAAAAAAATAAAATTCACTTTTATTTTTTACAGCAATAGTTTTATATTATAATTGTAAAATTGATTAGTCCTATGATTATATCGATGGTGAGCAAATTAAATATTTTTTTTTAATTTACTGTATTATATTTTATTTAATTATATTGAAATAATAATTGAATTTTGCTCAAATTTTTGAAGGAATCAATATATTTGACTGCTGACTTTAATAAGTAATTTATGAATATAAAAAACATATATTTCATTTGAAATATGATTTTATACATATTCTTTTAAAAGTAAATAATAAAAATATTTTTCTGATTTATATATATTATGAGGTATATAAAATTAAAATCTTCGCTGCTACTACAGGTTAAAAGAGACTATATAATAAATGAGAAAGAAAATAAAATATAGAAGAAAAGAAGAATTTTTAATCCTACATATAAAATATATCTCTATTCATCACCTTAAGCAGACTCATTTAAAATTAAATTGTATTGAAATAAAATAAATTTAAACTTATAATTGTAAGATCTAAGAATAGAACTATCAAAAATATTGATTTTTTTTTATTTCAATCATGTTTTTATTATTTTATTTTAAGAGTATTTATAGACATAGCATATAATTTATATATATTTGTATATCTAATATTTAAATTTTCATATTTATATAAATAATATATAAATATTTAATATTATATAAAAATAATATTATCATTACTTTTTTTTTAAATGAAATCACCAAAAATACAGTTCATAGCAAGATGTCATCTCGCTCTTTTTTTATTTAAATTATGTACTTTAAAGGCAAATATAGTTTTATTTAAATTTATTTTAATATTGTGTTTTAGTTTATTAAAAAAAATTTATAAATTAGCGGGTCAATTAAGCTTTAGGTTAAAAGAATAATAGCTGCCGCGATTAGCGCTAAACTCTTCTTGCCCAGTTGGAAGGGAAACTTTCTTGTAATTAGCTAGTTGCGAGTCTGAGGTTTAGCACTAGAAGGAAGAGATAAGGAGCTAGAGGTATTCTAAAATACCTCCATTTTTTTAATTTAAAATCAAATTATATATATATATATTTTTTTTTTTTTTCAAATTTTGCTTTCATATCTTAATCTACTTATTGTTTGAGAGTTTCTCAATTTTTAGAATTAAAAAAAAAAAAAATTGCTCGTGGATGTCAAGTTGCAAATATAAATTTTGGTTTAATTAATTTTAATTTTAATATTATGTTTAAGTTAATGAATAAATTAAAAATAATAAATAAGTAGGTGTTTGATGTTAGGAGATTTAAACATAAATCACATACTAATTATTGATCTTTAATTTTTAATTTAGTTGCTATTAGGATTTAACTTCCTTAAAAATAAATTTAGTTAATATAAAATTACTCAAAAATAACCTATAAGGACATTTCAAAATCTTTAAAATAATGTTATACATTTATTTTACTTCATAATAAATATCCTAAAAATTACGAAGGACGAGAACTTGAACAAAAAAATAAAAGCATTTTTGAGTTATAACAAATGTAATCAATTTTAAGGCATTTTTGAATTGAATAAATCAAACGCCTAAATTAATTCAAATTAAAAACCCTCATAATTGTGAGAAAGTCTTAAGTGAATTGTTAAAGCGTTTATAAACATTAATGATATGAGATTTTCTTAAAATAGTATTTTTATTTGATAAGATGAAGATTCAAATATTTTTTTTGTTTGTTGAAATACTAGAGTATTAGCTAAGGGCTTGTTTGGGATCAATTTTATTTTGTGTTTTTAATTTTTATTTTTTATATTATTTTAAAATATATATATTTATCTGATGTGTTTTTTATGTATTTTTATTTTTTTATTTTCAAAAGCAAATATTATATATATATATATATATATATATATATATATATATATATATATATATATATATATATATATATATATATATATATATATATATATATAGTCTAGTCATCAGTCTATTCTATTCTTAAGAATTTTTTATTATTATAATAGAAATTTTTTTATTATGCATAGTCCTACGGAGTACTTAACTACCGTCGATTTATATATTATTTAATTATTTTGATAATTACATAATTTCAAATTTAAAAAAATATATTTTTTCAATCTCCCAAAAGAAAATTTTGTATCATTTTCAATTACATATTTTATTGACATGTAAGAAAATTATATGAAATAATTTATTTTTTAGTATTAAAAATAATAGTAGCATACAATTTCCATACCCTCAAACACAATTTTATTAAAAAAAAATTTATCAAAATTCATAATTATATAGAATTGAGTTGCCCTCTTCACTTCACAACGCGTCTTCTGTTCTCCAATTAATGCTGTCAGCCCAGTCTTATTGGGCCTCTCCAAACAATTTAAGCCCATTTCCACATTTTTAAACAACATTAATATAAAAATAGAAAAGTTTAACGCCAAATTCCTCTCGTCCAGCTGGTAAGAGTTTTATCTATAATGAACTGATCGCGAGTTAGAGAATTGGCAAACGACGGATAAAAAACGAAATAAAAGTTGAGGTATTCTAAAATACCTTTATTTTTTATTTCTTTTATTAAAAATAAAATAAATATTCACATCTCTTAATAATTGCAGAATTTTTTGTTTTTTTGAAAAGTATTCTTTCTTTGCTATTTGGCCCTTAAATCTTAAATTTAAAATATAATTTATCATTTCGTAAAAATAATATAAATATGAATAAGAAATTTAATGATAAGGTATAAAATTTTTTTATTCTCAAAGCAGAAAAAGAAAGGCTAGATAATATAATACTAAAGGAAAAAAATAAAATCCAATGGCAATAATAAAGTTGATAGCTTCTCGGAGTTCATATAGGTATACTATTACGTATATATATATATATTGAAATTTAAATATTTAAAATCATATAAAAATATTATTATTATAAATTTTTGAAAAATAAATATATTTTTTATCCATAAATAAATTGCTATGAATATAAATATCAAACTTTAGGTATTAGGCTTATAAATACATAAAAATTATATGATATGTAGGTTAAATTTATAATTTATTAATGTGAACATGGACTCAATTAATTTTAAAATTTTATTGAGCTAATTATAAATTAAAGTCAATAGCAACTATGATTTGGCTAATAAAATTCTTTTACATAGCTAACTCAAATAAATTCGGATACATTTATTTATTTATTTTTACTTTTCTAGCAAGCTCAAAACAAAGGCATTCCAAAAATAAAATATTTCAACTACAAATAACATTTGATCAACTTAATTATCTTATTTAAAATGAAGTATTATTGAAACATTTCATGCTTATGTGAAACACTCTATATCTCTAAATATATAAAAGATGAATGAATATCTAAGGATTTTTTTAGGACAACTGCAGTTGTGTGAAAAAATAGTGATAAACTATTGCAAAAATAACTGTTATCTAAAAAATTATAGTGGATATTATAAATTATTTTTTTTATTTTTAAAAGTGAAATTGCAGAATTCTGCCGCCACTGCACATGGCAATATCATGTCAGAAAACATAGATTTCTCGTCCCAAATTCTTGAAATCATAGCCCCAATGCAATTTATTTGTGACTCAAAATGGACGCCACTCCAAATGTACTCTAAATTAGAGGTTGTATCGTGAACTGGAGCTCTGAGGTATGTGCTTAGGGTTTTCGTGTTCTGTAGCCGCCTTCTTCTTCTTCCTCCTCCCCTTCCTCTCCCTCAAATCCTTATCGGCTCCACCTATTCTCTGATCCCGCTTATATCTTCACCTCCGGCCGGAGGTCGCCTCTATTAGGGTCCAAAGATGGATCCTAGATCTGTTCACTCCTCATTTAATGCTTCCTTCCCGCCCCTAACATCAGCTTCCTCTCTGATCAACCCTCAAGATTCTCCTAATGCTGCCGTCAGTGGAAATAGCATTTGGAAGGATCTCCTATTGTCACAGAATGAAAAAAGCCAAGAAATCCCTCTCTCCTATATTCCCTCTGATTCTCAGGAAGTTGCTTTCTCTGAAGAAGATCTCTCTGCTGGTCAAAAGGAATGGCATATATCCCTCATTGGTCATGCTATTAGCAAACGACCTTACTATGGATCCCTACTTGCGGCTATCAGGAAGAAATGGAAGTTTAAAGGCAATCTCGATCTCCTTACTCTAGAAGGGGATTTTTTCTTCTTCAAATTCAATTGCCAGGAGGACTTTAACATGGTGTGGGATAATGGACCTTGCTTCCTAAACGATAGGCCTTTCATTTTCCAAAAATGGGCTTGGGATTTTCGATCATCTAAAGAAATAATTACTGAGCTCCCTATCTGGATCAAACTCCCGAATTTTCCGCTTTGTTGTTGGAATGAAACTGGTTTTTCTAAGGTTGCTAGTCGGATTGTTATACCGTTGGCTGTGGATAATCTTACTGCAGCAAAAGCTTGCATCACATTTGCACGCATTTGTGTTCAGATCAATACAGCTTCATCACTCCCTGATTCTATCCCTATCAATTTAAATGAAAAAAAATTTACTCAAGAGATAATATACGATTGGAAGCCAAAGGTTTGCTCCTCATGTAATACATTCTCTCATGACGATCAATCCGCCCACGTAATCCTCACCCCAGAAAATTTGAGAGGTCAGAGTAAGTGTCCCCAAAGGAACCCAGACAAGAGGTCCATACTAAGCATACGGGAGTCTCCAGTATAAACCCCCTTGTGGAGGGGTCTTCACCTCCCATGGCAGTGGTACCTACACCTCAGGACAAGCTACAGGAGGGAACAAACAGACCTCCCTCTTCCTCAACGGCAATCACTGACCTGAATCAGCCACCAATTCAATCCCCCTCACTTGAATATCCTCTTGTTTTCGAAGAGGCCTCCTCCCCTTCTAAGGAACCAGAGGATCATGTCATTGCTGACTCTAATGGGGGCACCACTACAGTGGGGGTCTTAACAAGATCGGCTGCAGCTTCTCCAAGTCGACTCAATCATCAACAAGTCAATGAGAAAGCACCTCAATCTCCTGGAAAAGGTATACAACATGAAGGGGGCTCTTCCAAATCCCTGTCGAATCCCACCCCTACTCCTCAGAAGGGGAATAAAAAGAAGGGTAAGAAGACCTCGTAATCCTCCTCTCAATGAATCAGTTGTCATTTGGTTGTTGGAACGCTTGTGGTCTTCGCAGTAAAGGTACATTTAAGGATAATCAAGGATTTCCATCTGATTTTTTTTCTCCTTGAGACAAAACTTCATTCGAACTCCCTCTTCTATTCACAATTTTACTATGTTCAATTCTGAATCTAGTGTGTCCAATTTTAATTATTCTCCGGGTGGCCGTATTTGGATCAAATGGTGTTCTGACAGGATGCATTTTGAACAAATTTCTAAAAACCATCAATTCATTCACGGAAGAGTCTCGGCTCCTGGTACCCAAACTTTTCTCTTAACCTGTATTTATGCAGATAATGATGCAAAAACTAGAATTTCCTTGTGGAATTCGTAGTATTAGAATTCGATCAAGATCTGGATTATGGGAGATTTTAATTGTCCATTGATTTGCAAAGACAAGCATGGAGGAAATATGGCTTCTCTCACCAACTCCCTTGAGTTCAAAGACTGTATCAATGACTGTGGGCTCCTCGAAATTCCTAGTACTGGGTTATTTTTTACATAGTTTAACCAACAGATGGATAGACCCATCTTCTCTAAACTAGATCGAGCTTTTTATAACTCCTACTGGTTGAAGTGCTTCCCAACATCATACTATAAAGTTCTTTCACCAATGTCTTCAGACCACTCCCCTTTGGTAACTCTTCTTCAATCTCCTACATCTCCTTCTCACAGATTCCTTTTCAAGAACTACTGAACATCTGCTCCTGGATTCAAAGATGCAATTATGGAGACTTAGGGTAAATATATTCAGGGTGACCCTCTCTATATTCTCTCCAAAAAGCTTACTCAAGCTAAGATTATGCTCAAAGCTAGATACTGGGAGACTATTCCATTAAAGCAGCAAATTAAAGCCTTGAGAATTGATCAAGCTATAATCCATGAAAGGTTAGAAAAAGATCCTAATAATCCCTCACTGTTATTTGATGCTAAGGATATAAAAAATAGATATATTGAGCTCATCTCCAAGGAAAAATTATGGATCAAGCAAAGAGCTAAAGCTCATTGGCTCACATTCGATGATGATGATCAAAGTTTCTTTATTTGTCTATCAAAGAGAGGAAAAACACAAACCTCATTAGAGATTCACCAAGGAACGCATCAAACGTAATTTAATTGTTGAGGAATTTTGTAAGTATTTCAATCTCTTAAACTGGTGATCCTCTTATCATTCCTACTGTAATTTTTCGTGGGATCTTGTCTCTCCTTGGCTCATGCTGAACTCGATAATCAAAGAAAAATCTACTGACTAAGAAGCATTAGTGAGAATAAATCTCCAGGGCCGGATGGATTCAATTCTAAGTTCTTTATTGCTTCTTGGGAGATTATTGGGAAGACCTTTATGAATGCAGTCAAATACTTCTTCAAAACCTTTAAAATGTCAAATTGTTTCAAACATACCTTGTTAACTCTCATTCCCAAAGTCAAGCACTCAAACAAAGTTGAAGACTATCGACCCATCTCCTTATGCAATACTTTCTATAAGGTTGTGGCTAAGATTCTTGCTAGTATAATGAAGAGATACCTTCCCAATGTAATAAATCAAGCCCAATCAGCTTTCATCAAAGGGAGGGATATTATTGATAACATTGCCATGGCTTTTGAGATATGCAATGAATTTTCCTCTAATAGAAATAATTCTTTCTTTCTAGCTAAATTCAACTTAAAAAAAGCCTTTGATAAAATCAACAGACAAGCTCTTATACATAGATTACTCAACAAAGGATTTCCAAATATATTCATCAAATGGGTGAGTGCTTGTATTATGGATGTGCCCTTCTCTATAGTGATCAATGGAAGTATTAAAGGGTTTTTCTCCTCCACCAATGGGCTTAGACAAGGTTGTCCTCTTTCCCCATTCTTTTTTACATTAGCTATAGATACCTTTTCTTGTATTATTGATAATGAAGTCAACTGTTGCTTATACAATCCTATATACTCGGTTGGATGTAAAATCTCTCATTTATTATTTGCTGATGATCTTTTTATGGGAGAAGCTTGCCACACTCAATTCATCAATCACTCTCTTGAATCTCTTGAGATCTATCTTGATGGAGGTCAATAAAACCAAATCATCCATTTGCAATGAGAAGGGAGGATGAGTTCCTCAACATTCTTGATATTAAGCTTGGCTCATTCCCTCTTAAGTACTTGGGGATTCCACTGGTCAAAGGTCCGATTAAATTGGCTCA
The DNA here is from genome assembly GCA_021442155.1 of Cymbidium sinense. Classification (NCBI taxonomy): domain Eukaryota; kingdom Viridiplantae; phylum Streptophyta; class Magnoliopsida; order Asparagales; family Orchidaceae; genus Cymbidium; species Cymbidium sinense. Next base: position 103,129,735 of record CM038215.1, read on the forward strand.
TTTTAATGCTCTTTTTGATAGACTTCATGGATGGATGGTCGGAAAAGTAAACTACTATCTGGTAGGTCAGCCTTATTAGATCTTCTATAAATAGCTATCTCTCATTGGATTACATGGCTATTCCTGGAATAATTAAAGAATGCTCATTCACCTAAATTTTTCTACCATTCTGGGTGAAGCTAAAACTCCACACAATTTCCTGCCACTACCTAAGGATAAGGGGGGCATTGGCCTCCGCTTCTCTTCTTCTATCAAAAAATTATTCTTTAAATCTGGGAAAGGGTGTAAATCAAATATATCTCTATTTGGAATCCCCGTACCCATAAAGCCTCTCCCCTATGGAAATCAATTAAGAAAGTTGCAATTTGTTTTAAAGATAAATTCATCTACAAGAGTGGGAATGGTCATGTATTCTCCCTCTTCTATGACCCTTGGTGTGAGGAAGTACCTTTAATCAATTTATTGGGTACTAAAGGACTGCATATCCTTGGACTTCCAGATAATGCTAAGGTTAACTCACTTATCCATAATGGTCTTTGGAATATCCCTGCAAATCTGATGCCTACCTTTCCTGGGTGTTTTAATCTGATTCTTAATACCCCTATTCTAGATGGTGATGATTCCATTAGCTGGTTTAACTTACATCCCCCAACCAACAATGATTTCAAGAAAGCTATTTTTGAATCTCATCCTACTATATGTTGGAGTAAAGAAGTATGGTTTAAAAGTTATGCGATTAATTATGCTCTTTATTGTTGGATGGCATTTAAGGGAGGTCTTAAAACTTCTGATACTCTAGCTAAGAGGGGTATAGACACCACCATAACATGCTGCTTATGACATTCTCAACCTGAATCCCATGTACATCTTTTCTTTGAATGCACTTATTCTATGAAGTTGATAAGAGCACTCATACCAAATGGTAAATTCCTATTACTGCAGTCTTCTTTACAACAGGTTTTAAGCTCTGTGGAAGATATGTTGCATAAAGTGTTAATTTGGCTTCATCACTTGATTACTGCGGTCTTAGTCTACTCTCTTTGGAGAGAAAGAAATAATCGGATTTTCTCATCCAATGCTTCAACTGTTACCTCTCTCATTCCTATGGTTCGTGCAAGGGTTCCTGCGAAAATACAAAGTTGGAAACTGAAATTCTCTTGGCCCCTACATGTTCGGGAAATGCTTCAGGAATGGATGAATTTTAAACCACCATAACTTGTTGCTCTTTCTTTTCTTATTCCCTGATGGACAATGATGATCTATCTGGTTGTTTGCTTGCATGGATGTGGTTCCTATTTTTTTGGATGGCCTTCACGAAAACCTGGGTAGTCTCCCTTTTGTCTAATGAATTATTTATCCATTATCCACTGGATGGCCGAGAAGGCAACCACAGGAATCACGATATTACAATCGGTTTGCCTCCTATTGCCAGTTTTTCCTTGCTGGAAATTCCAATTTTTTTGTGTATCTGAGTCCATCTTCTCTCTTCTATCTTCTCTCAATCTCTCCTAATTCTCTGATAGATCATGATTTGCAGTTGTATTTGCTTTTGAACAGGATTTATATTAGTTCAGGTTGAGGATAATGTCTCAACCTGAAGGGTGTCTCTTTGCTATGTTGTCTCTGTCTTTTTTTGTTCTTAGTCTTTTGTAACTATTTACTTTTAGAATATATTGGGCTCTGCCCTCAAATTTTTTCCAAAAAAAAAAAAAAATTAGAGGTTGTACATCAAGTTAAGGAGAAAAGAAGAAGTTTGTTTTGCTATGCTTTTCTTCCTTAAAAAGAGTATTAAAATTTATTCAAAAATTAATTTTCAAAACATTTTTTTTAGAGGAACATTTTTTTCAAGGTCTCAAATTCCTTGAATTTATTTGTAAATATTTATGACTAAAATGATACTTTTTAAAACAAGGCTACTAGAAGAGACCTAAAGATTGGTAGGTAAGCTATTTAACTAAAGTTTTTAAGTTTCGTTCAACAAAATAAATTTAAAGTCAAAAAAATTGAACTAAGTCATACAGTCAAAGGCGCGCGCCCTTTCTTTTAGGGCAAGTGGCCTTTTCTTAAGGTAACTTGTTCTCATTTATGATATTAAATTTGAATGATACTATCACTTACTAATAAATCTTTCTTGAATTTAAAAATATATATTATAGTCATATAATTTTGATCATGTCTTAAATTCTAAAAAAAATTTATGATAGAATGAAAGAGTCAAGTCAATGATGCCCATAACTTATGACTTCCATAGGTGAGAGACTCATATTTGTAGAATTTAATGATCATAATGACTCATTGAAATAACTAATAAACACTAATTATCTATGAACTATCAAAGTTAATTAACCCACTAATCTAATCCTAACAAATAATAATTATCGTAGTTTTGTATTAATGTACTTCAATTATATAAGGGCTTCAGGATAGAAAGCTAGAAGGTCAATATCATGACATTTACACATGAATTTGTTTAATGTAGGTCCCATCATTCTAAAAATTCTGAAAAAAAAATATAATATAGAGCTTAATTAGTGAGCCGTTTAGGATCACTAATATTTTTTACTTTTAATTTAATTTATTTATATTTTGATTTTGGAAATATATATATTTTATAGTGATAACTATTTGTTTAAAAATGTTCAAAATACTCAAAAAAATATTTTGAATATTTATAAAAATAATATGATTTATTATTTAAAAGAAAACACTTAAAAAGTGCATAAAAATACGTTTCTAAAAACAAAATGAAATATAAAATAAATTAGAAAATAAATTTTATCTTAAATAAACCCTGTACTTCGATATGAAAGCTTAAATCAACATTAACAGTGTATATTGTGAATAAAGAGCGAGGCATAATTAGGCCATGCAACTGACAATAACAAATTACGCATTTGATTAACTCGGGAAAATATATTTAACGAAATTAATTAACTTTTAAGCTTGGTTAAGTTGATAATTTGCATGAAGTACTTTTGAGTAAAGAATGCTTAAAAATAGCTTGACACGAACTAATATTTTATATATTTCAATTTGTTTTATCCGTTTAGATTTCACATATTTTAAATCACTTCAATTTGACCATAAAGCCACCCATGACCCGACAGGAGAGTAGATTTAGATTTGTATAAGAAAGATAGAAACCTAAAAGACTTGGTTAAGATGAATAAAATTGATCAAGATATCTTGATTTAAATGAGAATTCAATACATAATACAAAATGAGACGCAAGTATTCATGTAACTGACCCCACCTAGTGATTAAGGCTTGGATTGTTGTTGTTATTGTTTGTCATCAATTTGATTTAATTAATCTGACCTGAGTTCTGATCCTCACTATACTACTAATTATGTAAAATTTGATTATTTGTATAGATAACTACTTAATTTGGTTTTTTATCTTTTCATGTTATTTTTTTTTTAATGTTATACGCATAACTGATACGACACTAAAAAATTCTACTCAAAAGAATCAATCTTGGTATCAAAGCACCGATTCTAAGTCAGACTAACCTGATCAAGCGCTTAAAATATAATAAACTTGTGATATCGCCGACTCTAAGGAGTGTTTATAGTAAAGCATCGACAAGCCGGATCTATTTCAAGATCCTAATTTAACTTCATTTGAATATTTAAATATTTAAATATCAAATGAAACTTGAGAGCTTTAATCTTTAATTAATATAAACTTACTTTTAATAATTCTTCCGAAGTAGGCTATCTTCATGCTGGATCGCGAATTTACTGCCGGGCTACTGGACATTAGCTGCTGCCAGCGCTACGATTTGACATATGGTTGCCACTCATGGCTAATCATCGCAATCAATCGTCATCCATTACGCCATTTACTGCTGCTGTTACCACCGCTAAATCATGGTTGCCAATCACCGTCACACCGCCGTGCCACCACCGCCGGGTCTCGCCAGCCGACCGCTGTTGGTCACCACTAAAATCCAAGGAACGGTTTGATGAATCTTCATTCTTCACTTGCGCTCCTTAAAGAAATGTTCCACTGAGTGGTTTTGATCTTGTTGGGAAATAAGATGGAATAATGGGAATCGCTTTCCCCAGATGCCAAACAAGAAAACCGGCCAGGGAGTGAAAGTTTAGCCTTGTTTATAAACCCAAAGATACACACGATTTAAAGAAACAAGAAAACTCCGAATTTTAAGTGAAAACCTCAAAAGAGGGAAAAACTCCGGGCCTAGTAAAATGTTTCCACTATATATTTGTTGAGTACAAGTTTTCCCTACGGATTACAAAATTGTATGAGAATGGCTCAATGGAATCCCAAAATCGACAAAGAACTCATATAGTCACATCTGTGTGGTAGAGAGTAGCGATGATGGTGAACAACGGGAACAACGACTGAAGATCATCATGGAGACCCACGAGAGACGATGGATCATGGCGCGGTTGACGACCGTCAGTGGTGACACGACAAGAGATCTTCAAGCTTTCTCTCTCCTCTTTGCTTCGCCCATTCATACGAGAAATGATATTTATAGATCGGAGGCCGCTTCGTAAATACACGCAAAACTCGCACTACCCACTATGGGATGGCTCAAAATGATTCATTTGATCATTTGATGTATTTTGTATTTGAATGCTCAAATGAAGTTGGAATTATGAGATCTGGGCTTGTTAGATCCGCTTCAAAACGCTTCAATTTTTATAAACACTTCATATTTAAAGTCGATTGATAATACGCTGATCTCTACCTTGATTGTAATCACATGCGGCACATCAAGATTCTGGACTCAAATTTTAATTTTCGGGTCATATCAATGATAGACATGCTTCAACTCATAAAAGATCATACTCGGCTCAACTCGGCTAATTTACAGCCCAACTTTTTAATATATATATTTTTCATCATATAATAGCGATGTTTTGGCATGAGATGGGGTTGGTATTGTTTTGCCTTTCAATAGAAAATGATATTAATAATCCATTGTACGAGCAATCATAGAAATCATTTTGTTGGGTTTCATGGATAGTGAAATATAAGCTACTTCCTTATTACGCAACCCTAAAATCAATGATAATGCCTTCGAAAATAAAATATGTGCACTTTTCTCATCAGTGCTAATCTTTCTTGCATGGCCGACGTTATAATAGCTGTACCATGCAATTATGATTTCTTTTTATAATTATTTTACAGAATTAATATTTTTGTGAAATTAATTATATATCACGAAAGATTGAAATAAGAATAATAAAAAGTCGTTTGAATATTGTTTTTAAAGACTTGATGATAAATTTTAAAGTTTTTTTCAACTGATACCAGCTATATAAATTATATATATATATATATATATATATATATATATATATATATATATATGTATATATATATATATATATATATATATGTATATATATATATATATATATATATATGTATATATATATATATATATATATATATATATATATATATATATATATGTATATATATATATATATATGTGTATATATATATATATATATGTATATATATATATATATATATATATATATATATGTATATATGTATATATACATATGGATATATGTATATGTGCATATTCAAAATACCACCAAAAGACAAATCTGACGTCGAAATACATGATTAAATAAAACCATCGATCAAGACTTAAAATATCATTAATCTTGACATCAATTAAATCCCAAAATAACTCTCAAATATGGAGTTTATAGTCAAATCGAAGTCGACGGATCTAATGAGCCTAAGATCTCATAATTCAACTTTATTTGGGCATCCAAATGCTTAAAATACATCAAATGATCAAAGAATCATCCCGAAATGAGTGGAGAGAAGCCTTATATGAATTTCAGAATGCCCCTCCTCCCATCTATAACAGCTTCATTCCTCACATGAGGGAGGCCAAGCTAAGCTAAGTGAAGGAGCCAAGAAGAGGAAATAAACAAGTGAAGAAGCAAGGAAGAAGAGGAGAGCCACCGTTGCCAACCACCACTGCCACCGCTGTCGATCCTTACCCACACCGCTTCCAAGGAAGAAAAGGAAGAGTCCAAGCAAGGAAGAAGTGTAAGAGTCAAAGGAAGAAGCTAAGAGTCCGAAAGAAGGAAGAAGTTTAAGAGTCAAAGGAAGAAGCAAGAGTCCAAAGCAGGAAGAAGCTAAGAGTCAGAAGAAACTAAGAGTCCGAAAAGGAAGAAGTGAAGAGTCCAGCAAGGAAGAAGAGGAAGAGTCGGAAGAAGAGAAGACCCAAGAAGAAGAAGCTAAGATCCTCCAATGGACTCCTCGATGTCATCAACCACCATCAACTTTCATGATGTCAGATCTCCATTACCAAAGAACATTACAACCTTATCGGTTACATGCTTTTCCTCCCTATATGCAACTCAGAATCTCAGAGAAGACTCAGAAAATATATATTAAGCTTCAAGCCTGGTTTTTCCCCTTTCAGATTTTCACGTTAAAAATTTGGTGCTCTTGTCGCTTTTAATTACTCATGTCTGACTTCACAACAAGGCTAAGGCGAATTTTACTTACCTTTTCAAGACAACAATGAGTATATATTATATACATATATATATATATACATATATATATATATATATACATATATATATATACATATATATATATATATATATATATATGTATATATATATATTAATTTTATTCATTTTTTATATGTTAACAAATTAATTAAATTATAGGATATTGTGGAATAATATAATAATAAATTTTTGTTTACTTTGTCTTCTTAGGAATATAGCTTTTTCTCTTTTATCATTGAATTAAGAATATCAAAATCACCACTAAAAAGGCACTTTAAGGCTTGAATTTTGTACGGGCTTGAATTAAAAATAAAGATAAACAACTTATTATACGCTTTTCTTTATTATTGAATTAATTAATACTATTAAAATAGTAGAGAAGGCACTTTAATGGCAGAATTAAATACGATTTTGAATTTAAAGTTTTTTTTAAAAAAAAGGAAACAATGAACTTATTATACCCGTCGCCGCGACGAGTCGACATGAATATTTTCTTAAGAAAAGGAACGGGAAGCGGATAAGCTACGCGGTACCCACGGTGCATGTTAACGTGTTTTTAAGCCGGCTCTCTTCTATAGGGTGTGCATTATTTAATTTTAATCAAAAAATTAAACTGAACCAAAGTTTTTGAATAATTTGATTCGATTTTGAACTTATTAGTTTGAATTTTAGTTTTAATCAATAAAAATTTTGATTTTTAGTTTTCGGATCGATTTATTAAATAAAATTTTGAATGAAATTAAATAAATCAAAGTAATTATATGTAATACGATATTATTAATTTAAGTATAAAAGATTTATCTATTATATACTTATTTTTATTTATTTTTAAATATTTAATAGGTACTTTTTTTTAGAGAATTATTATCCAATTTTTTAAAATATTTTAGCCTCATAATACGTTAATATGATTCAATCAACTTCTAAGTCAAAACATCATTCAAGAAATAAAAAAATTTTTTAAATATTTTTTAAATAAAATAGTTAATTGATTTTTAATTAAATTTATATTATTTATTCTCATTATATAATAAAACTATACAAATAATTTTAAAATATAGCCAACTGATAAAAATCAAACTAAAATAATCAAATCAAATTATTATTCAGTTTATTTAATTTTACATATTATTTGATCAATTTGATTCAATATTTTTAAAAATTTAAAACCAATCAATTTTAAAAATTTATCATCCAATTCATCCAAATCAATCAAACGCACACCCCTATCTCCATGTGCGTCGGCTGAAACCATTAGTACATTGCTTCAAAGCGGCTAGTCGAACATGGTACAGGCTTTCTATCCAATAAAAAGCTTTTTTAAATGTGGGTCGTAGTTTCAATTAGGTGCTGTGCAGCGGCAAACATTGCTCAGCATGACCTTTCATTGGATGAAAACACTGTAATAGGTTCTGTCTAATAGCTGCTCTTAATCGTATTGTGTTTACATACGTAGGGTGAAGACCCACAATTTTTTTTTAATAATGAACGATACATTTCATGATTTTATAGAAATATTCCTTTTTTTTTAATTAATACGTTATAAATATTTTCACATGTTTAAGATATTGCAATATTTTTTTATTTTTTGTGAGAGATAAATATTAGTTTTATTTTTCCACAAAACATATATATTTATATTTAACTTTATTGCTCAATAAGAGAATCAAAGTTTTCTTAATAAACTAAGGGGCTGTTTGATTGGAATTAGGGGCTGTTTGGTTAGTGGTAAATGGAATCGCTTGTAATTAGTTTACATATTTTTTTCTCTTTTTTATTATTTAGATGAAAGTAAAATAAATTCAGTGAAATTTTTTGAGTTATTTTAAATCCCACAAAAATCTACTTTGCGTGACTTTTAAATACGCTCGAAAACGAGCGTATTTCGAATTCGCGGAGCGGAGCGGAGCGCACGGGAGAGAAAAGCTTAGCTTTTCAATTTCTTTTTTTTTTCTTTTTGGGAAAAATAGATTTTTTTTTTCTTTTTGGGAAAAGAAGACTGCCTCAAAACAAGATTTTTTTTCTTTACAATTTCTTTTTCGAATTCGCTGAACCTTTAATATTTATTTTAACTTAAATTAAAATAAATATTATTATAGCATAATTACAATTTAATAAATATAATTATGTTTATTCAAATTGATGATAAATAATTCACGATAAATTAAAAAAATTAAAATAATTATTAAATTTTAGTTTATTTACTCATTAAATAATTAATGAGTAAGCTATTTATTAAAAAAAAATTATTTAATAAATAAATATTAAATCATAACTTGATGATTAATTTATTTAATAAAAATTTTTATTAATTAATTAATGTTTAATATAATAATAAAATAAAATTATATATATATATATATATATATATATATATATATATATATATATATATATATATATATATATATTAAATTTGGGTCATTATGTTAAAATAAAAGTTGTTATAATTATTTAATAATAAGATCTAACGTATGAAAAATACATTATTTTTTATATACTCAATTAAGGAAAAATAATTTTCTTGTATTTATTTTTTAGATAATTAAATATAATTTAAATATTCAAAATACATCATATTTGCTTTTACAATGTAGTTTAAAGTTTCATCTCTTTCTCTTCTTAAAAAATGATAATATTCAAATTTTATTTATTCATAACAATAACAATTAATATCTTAGAAAATTTATAAATTAATTACTAATAATTAAATATTCGAAGTACATTGTATTTGTATTTGATTTTATTTATTTTTTAGTCAAGAAAAAAAAAATTTATTTATAATTTATTTATATTTTAATATATATTTATTTTTTTAATTGAATACGTTAATTAGTGAATAAATTCTATGATTAATTTACATATAATAAAGATTATTAGAATATAAATACTTTCGTTCATCCAACCAACAAAAAAATAATTTTTATTTATTTTACACAAAAACTATAAAGTATTGAGAATTGTATTCGTTTTATTTTATTCACCGCATTCCAAATCTGGTGATCAAACAATAAAAGAAAAGTAAAGTAAATGCAGGGATTTTGAAAAATTTGATGTTTGGTTGAAATACAAAGTAAAGTAATAGTAAAAATAATATATTTGAAATGCACTCTTTAATTATATTTTAGTGTGGGCGAATTCTAAATATATCAGATAATATAAAGTGTTGCATTTTCCCTTCCTCCCTCCGTAGCCACAACTATCTGTCATAAAATCTTTAAAATATTTTATATTATATTTTTTTAAACTAAACAAAAAAATATATAATTATAAATTTTTAAAACTCTCAATTAAATAACTATAAACTAATTCTTTTAAATTGTAATTTTTTTTTCAGCCAACTAAACAGTCCATAAATACAAACCGATCCTAATGTCTAGCTTTTGGCGGCTCTACTCTCACTAATGTCGACCGTTCTGCTGTCATGGCGACGCTTCGGCTTAAGTTTGCACCGTCAGTGTGGTTATACTGCACCGGTCATAAGTCGAGGTTGTCGAGACCGAACAAGGAAAGTTGAGTCCTGCAGCTCAGATTCATCTACGCAAAATTTTAAATGCCACCCCATGCACCGAAAAGGGGCGGCTCAAAGTGATAAATTTGTTCCGCATTTTACGGAAATTTGTGGGACCCACATACATGCGTGTACTTTATATATATATATTAGATTTTTATAGAATTAATAACTTTATATCTCAATTTTTATAGTCCTTCAAAGCGGCACGAACCGACCCGTTAGAGTGAAAAGAACTGGAGATATCAAGCTCAGATTGTGAAATTTCTCTCGAGGGATTAGTCGCACGAGTTACGCCAAAATGAGTGGGATCGAAATAAATATCATCAAAAAAAAATAATAATAATAATAACTTTATATCTTCTTTTTTATTCAAATATAAAATGTCACACTCTTATTTTTCTCGGATAAAATTTATTAGTTTCACATTTGAATTTGTATTAAAAGATAGCTATTAGCCTAGAATAAAATATATGAAGCTATTCTTGAACATAAGACTATATGTTAATAATATAGTAAACAAAAAAGTTATGTTGAAAAAAAAAAGCTTTAATATCACAATTTGTAGTATATTGTATCTAATTCTTTATAATATTAATAAATAATGTGTTAAGAGTTTTTTTAGCTATAAATGATATTTTATCATTGCTTAAATTAAATTATAGCTGAGGGATCAATTTGTATAAATGATTTATAACTGATGAAATCAAGGATCAATGATATGAGTAGAATGAGCAAGATGAGAAGTCATTAATATAAGATTAGGATGAAGATGTGAACAAATCTTGAATCAATTAAATTCAAAGAGGTAGATTATGATGGATTAAGGATGTCACCAACTTTAGAAAATGAGAAAAAATTTATTATTTGATGAAGGTGATAGGAGAAAATAAATGCGCGGCGCTACTGATAATGATGTACTTTATTGTAAGGCTAAAAAAGAATATTATTGATATGCACTCTATCATATAAATCATTAAAACATGAAAAAGAATAAGATAATTAGACAATTTAACTTTCCCAAGCACCAACAAGAGAAGAGGAGAGGAGAGGAGAGAGATCATGAATATGAGATAGGGTTCACTTATATCCTTAATTTCTCCCTAATATGAGTATTTATAGAATAAAAGAGCTATTAAATATTTCAACTACAACTAATTAGCAACACATATTAACTTAAAATAACTTATCGTTTCACATTTTTATAATTTTATCGACAATAACCAGCGACGGAACCAATTTATTTTTTCAGGGTGGGCAATATTTTAAATATTAAATAATAATCATAATAAGTATAATTAAATAAATAAAATTATATAATATTTTTAATTTTAGAAAAATACAAATAATTAGTAAGATAAAATCATCAAATTTATAAGAGAAAATTAGAAATAGATAAAAATGTGATTATAGCCTATAATTTATAATTTACTTACCTTCTTAAGATTAAATATATAAATTAATTTTGCCAAGATTTATAGATTAAATTATTTGATGACTACAAAAGTTAATAAAATATCAAAATTCTATTTATCCATTTTTGAAATACTAAGCACAAAATAATTGTTTTTAAAAATTTATATGAAGTAGATCAATTTTTGTAATTTATGAATTTAATTAACATTAATATTAATTAATATGTGCATATTAAATATTTTTTAAAAAAATTGTACATTAATATATAAATATAAAAATAATTTATAAGAGGAATATAACTAACAAAATAAAAAAAAATTTAAAAAAAATTATGATTTAAAATTATTATAAAATTATAAAATATAATTTATAACTAGATTACATGAGTTAAAATATTGATTACATGAGATTACAATAAGTTAAAATTAAATTCATTTTAAGATGCGTATATAATACTATTTGCTAATATTCATCTCAAAATTATTTTTAAGGTGAGAATTATTCTGAAGATTGGCAAAATTATAGACTTCTCCATCTAATTGAATAAAATTTATATTTTTAGACTGACAAATGTATAAATTATAAAATTCTTCATCCCATTATATAAATTTAATATTTTACATTTGCCACGAGGCATCACTTGGGTTTGCCCATGACAATAACTAATCATCTCTCAACATGAACACTATTGAGTAAGAAGTGATGAACAAAGATAATTAGATAATTTTAAGTTATTTAAGCTCAAGAAAGCAAAGAAAGATCGAAAATTGGGAGAGAGATAAACGAAGATTGGAAAAAAGAACAATTACTCAATCATGCATGTTCTTAATTCCTCATTAATAGGAGTATTTATAGAATTCAAGAAGTAATAGTGCATAACTATCCAAAACTAATTAACTACTCTTAATACCTAAACTAATAATCTTGTGCGTCTTAAGAAGACCAGGTTAGAGAGTGAAAGTGCGTACTGATTGATTAGCCCATGGGCGGCAGGAGGCTCAGACCTTGGAGTTTTGAATGCTTTTTTTGGGTTTTTTAGGGTTTTTACCAAACCTAAGGGGTCTATAAATACCCCACAGGGTAGAAAGAAGAAACTTCATCTCCTCCTCTTGAGTTAGGATTATTTAGATCAAGGCTGCGGTATCGTCGTGGTTCCGTTTTCCCTCGTCGGCCGTCCGGGAGGAAGCGATCAAGGCCCGGTATCGTCGTGGTTCCGGTTTCTCGTCGGACCGTCCGGGTTAGAGGCGATCAGGCGGTGCGTCGTTGTTCCGGTTTTCCTCGAAGAGGTTTCAAGCCTCGTCCACCGTCCGGGTTAGGGCGATCAAGGCCTGATGCGTCGTAGTTCCGGTTCCGACCTCGTCGTTCGGTCCGTCGGATCGTCACGGGTTAACCGGCGATCAAGGCCACGCACGTCGTGGATTCCGGTTTCCGACCTCGTCCGGTTCTTTGTCCCGTCGGATCGTCGGTTAACGGCGTCAGGCACGATCGTGGTTCGGTTTCCGGCCTCGTCTTCGTCTCGGATCGTCAGGTTAGAGGCGTCAGGCCATCGTCATGGTTCCGGTTTCCTCGTCGGACCGTCCGGGTTAAGGCGATCAAGGCCGCGGTATACGTCGTGGATTCCGGTTCATCGACCGTCCGGGTTAGGAGGCGATCAAACGGTATGCGTCGTTGTTCCGGTTTTCTCGAAGAGGTTTCAACCGCCTCGTCGGACCGTCCGGGTTAGAGGCGATCAGGCCCGATACGTCGTGGTTCCGGTTTCCGCCTCGTCGGTTCGTCGTCCGGATCGTCGGTTCGGCGATCAAGGCCCGCGATGGTGGGGTTTCCGACCTCGTCGTTCGTCCGTCGGATCGTGGTTAACCGGCGATCAGCCGCGAGCGTCGTGGTTCCGGTTTCGCCTCGTCCGGTTCGGTCCCGGATCGTCAGGTTAGGGCGATCAAGGCCCATGATGCGTCATGGTTCCGTTCGGCGGACCGTCCGGGTTAGAGGCGATCAAGGCCACGGTATCGTCGTATTCGGTTCACCTCTCGTCGACCGTCCGGGTTAAAGCGATCAAGGCCATCGTCGTGGTTCCGGTTCAACCTCGTCGACCGTCCGGTTAGAGGATCCGGAGCGGGTTGAGCGAAGATGCTCGGCGATGGGGAACGACATTGGTCGGCGATGGTGACTTCAAGGTGGTGGCGAGATAACCGACGATGGTGGTACCGGAATGCCGGCGATAGTGGTGCGTGTCCGGCGGCTAATCAGCAGCGGTGGCCAGCGATGGTTGGCGGGTGGTCACGTAATCGGCGACGAGAGATCTTTAACTATCCAGTTGTTTATCGAGTATTACCCGATGGCGACTTAACTTGGAGTACAAAGTTTTACCTATCAGGTATTTATCAGTTATACCCGATGCATTAAGTACAAAGTAACCAGCAGCAATAGTCAGCATGAATAGCCGGCGACAATATAATGCGAAGATGCCGGTAATGGCGCAAGTAATAGCAGCTGTAGCCGGCGATTATAGTTGGCGCCGCGGGTGTGGCAGCCAGCAATAATATGGTTCAGCAGTGCGGCCAGCGTCGTGGTCAGTCGGATACCGGCGACGTAATGGTGATAGCCGGCCGATGCCGGCTGATGGTGTAGTAGTAATACGATAGTAGGCAGTGGTGGCCGCGGCGATGATTTTGACCCATCCGAGGTTGTTTGTCGAGTGTTATCCGATGACATTAACTCTGGAAGATCGCAGGAAGTCCACGGGGCGTTTGACCTTCTGGGTTGTTTATCGAGTTTTGCTCGATGACATTAACCCATCTGAAGGATCGCGAAGTCCACTGGGGCGTTTTGACCTTTGGGTTGTTTTAGCTTTTCGATGGCGATGCTGCGTATAAAAAGATGAAGTCCAGGGCGTTTTGACTATCTGGGTTGTTTGTCGAGTGTTTACTCGATGGCGTTAACCGTATGGAAGAGGTCGAATATTTACATGAAACTTGTAGCGAGTTGACCATTGATCTTTGCCTTTTAGTTGGTGTTCTTGACTTGCTTATCTTTTGAGATTAAGAGTTGCCGTTCCCGAGAATCGAAGGAACAAAGTTTGATGAATCTTCATTCTTAATCTTTAAAAGCTTGAAATGCTCCACCTCGATGGTGGTTTTGATCTTATTGGAAACTTGGTGGTCATCTGAGATGAAATAATGGGAATCGACATCCGCATGACATTGCGTCTTGGAAGACCGATGCGGTAGAGTGAAAGTGTGCAGCTTTGTTGATTAGTCAAGCACTGTATTTAAAAATGAGCGAGAACTCAGGCGTGGAAAACCTCGAAAACCGGGGCACCAAAATGTTCCTATGTATATGCCGAAGTCTGAATCTTTCCAGATAAAGGGATTACAAGATGGTATACTGAAAGAGGAACAACGGTATGTAACAACGGTCGGTTGTAATAGTTCTTGATGGCGGTGATAAGCTTGTAGGAACTTGGTGGAAAGCGAGAACAATTTGGCGAAATATAGAGAACAACGGCGAAATCTGAGGAGCGATTAGGTGATTGGCGATGGCGAGTGATGTGATAGTGGACGGTGATGGTTGGCGGCCGTCAGGCGGTGCGATCTTCTTCGGGGATCTTGAGCGAACTTCCTCCTTCTTGCTTGAGCTCCTCTCCTTCTTCACTTGGTCTCCAAAAGTCCTTTTCATATATGGGTATGTATTTATAGATTTGGAAGAGTGGCGATCTTGTAAATACATGGAAAATCAAACCACTCCTCCCATCGGACGGCAAGCGATCTCCTCGATCGGGCGGTGTATTTTGATGATGGTGCCTTAATGATGTGAATTGGGTGATCTTGGATTCGTTGGATTCGTCTTGGGCCTCGATCGACTATACATATGTCTATTTTGTGACCATTTGGCGGATCGATCCATTTTCATTGATGATGAGTCGATTGAGCTGGATCGATCTGATGTTGTTATGTTAGTCATTGAGCGATCGGTTTATTTTAAGTTTGCTAAAATCGGTGATTAGATCAGTATTTACGAAAATGCGAGATTCGGTGATTAGTAATTTTCTGAGGATGTATCAAATCTCATTTTTATTATCCTATCACAAAAATATTAATAATTATATATAGTTAACAATTTTTATTTTTATCGGTTTGGTATTAAAGCTTTGATTTTTCTGGTAGAAACATAGGGCCTACAAGAGGAGCCACCACACAATCACTTCAGCTGCCCAAACGCACCCCCCGCCTCTAATAATATCTTCAATTTCCCACCACAGCAAAAGCGATATTCGCCCACCTTTACAAAATCATCCCCCCCTCAGATTGAATCACCGCCGTCCGATCATCTACTCTCGTCTCGTAACAGACTCCCAAATCCCAAACTAAATGCCGTTAAATTCGATGCCGCTGCGTCAAGGAAACGGAAAGTTACTAATTACGGAATAACTGCTGAGAGAACGTTACTTTTCACGTTTCCCTTTGTTTTAAAATTTTCACATTTATTGGAATTTCGCAGAAAAAAAAGGGAAAAATCATTTAGCTCTCCTTCCCTGCGTCCCGCACTCCCACGATCGATAAATAGCGCATCTTCCTCCCACTTTCCCTCACTCTCCTCTCACCAGCATTTTCGATCAGTAATGGCGACTGTCCTCGCTGTTGCGATCGCTGTAGCCGGCCTGCTCTCAGTCTCAGCTGTCCTCCCTTCTGAAGCGCGCATCCCGGGGGTCTACGCCGGCGGAACATGGCAAGGCGCGCACGCCACTTTCTACGGCGGTAGCGATGCCTCCGGCACTATGGGTTTGTTATTGGCTACTAAAATTTAATTATATCAATCAACACCACTTGATCTATGTATTTAGCATATATATGTTGCTATTGGAATCGTTAATGGTCAGGTGGGGCGTGCGGATACGGGAATCTGTACAGCCAGGGCTACGGCGTGGAGACGGCAGCGTTGAGCACGGCGCTGTTCAACGAGGGGTTGAGCTGCGGGGCGTGCTTTGAGTTAAAATGTACCGACGATCCCCGGTGGTGTATGCCTGGGAACCCATCGATCTTCATCACGGCTACAAATTTCTGCCCTCCCAACTTCGCTCAACCTTCTGATAATGGTGGATGGTGTAATCCTCCTCGCCCTCACTTCGATCTTGCCATGCCGATGTTTCTGAAGATCGCGCATTACCGTGCCGGAATAGTTCCGGTCTCTTATCGCCGGTTAGTTAAATTATGCATCCCTTAGCTTCCATTTACTTTTTTTCTAGTTATGCGTCGCCGATGCTGACTGCGGTCGTTTTCTGTCCTTCCAAATTTTCTTTCCCGTCTCCATCATTTAAAGTAAATCTTTAAACAAGCATTTCTTTGATTTGTTTAACTCTTTTTGCTGCTATAAATTTTGCAATATTTATTTTTCTTTCTCTGTTTTCGGCTTGTTTTTTGCCCATAAATATATAGTTATGGTAGTTTCCCTTCTAAAACCTACTTAAAATTTTTCTTTACCCAAGTTTGTATGTCGATCCATGAACTTCGAGAGTATAATCTGCTTTTCTCATCCCATTTACATTGCGGTAATTTTACATGATAAATTTTTAAAATATATCACTACTCATAGGTGAATAACGAGCTACTTGAAAACTCACTTCAATCATTTAAAGCACTCTGATCCAGTCATTTAAAGCATCCTTTTCTCTCTTCATCTTCAAGATTCCTAATCACACAGCTTAGAATTTTTCAAAATAAGTATTTATAGCTCAAAATAGAATCGATTGGAGCTAAATGCACTTTGTTAGCGTCATTGGAATGAATTTTTTTGTCATATATTTGTTATAAAATACAGGCGGGTAGGGATTTCCTGTTCTTTGATCAAAATGTGTTTAAAATTTTTATTTATTTATTTGAGATCATTATGATCTTACATGATAATCATTTCATTCATTTAAAAAAATTAAGTTTTAGAATTAATTCTCATTAAAATTTAATTAAAATAATTTGACCTTTTTTTTCAAATCTGTGGCTCTAATTTACCTGCCTACTTTTAATCTTTCCTCCCACTAAATTTACATTCTATGATAGATCTTACTGTAAGTTCGGCGACATATCTAAATCAATTGATCAACTGATAAATAATCAAATTTGGCTTTCAGGTTGATCCAATTGCATTATAAGACATTATTAAGTGTCCAGTTCAATGTAGCTCTATATCCAGAAATCATCATTAATATATATTGATATAATATTAATATGTATTCATAAAATCAGCATATAATATTAATTATATAATAATATATACACTATTTTATAATAAATATATAATATGAAAAAAATTACATCTCATGCCATACTTATTTTGCATAATTGTGTTGAATTCGGGCATTAATATCTCTACATGACCCGACTTGACCTAGAAACTTTTCTATATTTCGATCGGGCTGACCCGACACGACGCGATTGAAAAGTTCTATTGTTACAATTCGCACCGGCACGCTGAGCTGCTCGGTTTACTAGCCAGTCAACTTGCTGTGATATTCGAGCTAAATTTCAGTCCTATTTTGACGATTTTTATTTTAAAAAATTGTAAATTTTATTGCATCATATTTATTCGGGAATTTTAATTTTGGGAACTCGTCTTTTAAATGATTTATCATATCACGGAAATCGATTCGCTGAACCGCATCGAATCGGCATCACGTGACGGTGTGTCCGACTATTTCACTAAATGACGTAAATATCCTTCGTTTTTTCTCAACGACTGCGAGGGTGTTTATGTATTTACACAATGGAAACCGCGTGAGGGCGGGTGAGGCCCCGCCGAACCGACACCTGCACATGGCTTTTTCGGCGTAGCAACGTGGCGGGTCCCACGGTATCCTATGATAGAAACGAAAATTCTCGACTATTTATTTATGAACAAATTTCATGAGTCTCATTTTTAAAAAATTATTTAATTTCAGTGCGTAGCCATGAGCTTGCTTTTAAGATTTTATTTTAGCTTGTTTTTATTTTTTTTCATGGCGTTCACGTGCTCGTTTGGTATGGCAACGTGGCGGGCCCCATGGAATCCTAAGTTTGCAAAATATGGTAAGAGTAAGGGCTGTTGCCTGTTGATGAGCCAAATTTAGCTGTGTTGTAAAGGTTTAAATTCATATTTAGCTTACATTTTTTTTAGTTTTTTTTATCCAGTTTTAATAAGTCTAAATAATAATATATATCAGAAAGTTTAAATGTTTATAAAAATAATTTTAATTTATATATTTGTCTATGTAGTTAATATTTATTTCATATTTATAAAATCCCTACAATTTTTTTGCCAATTAAGCTCCAACCCTTGAAATTATTTATATTTATAAATCCGAACCATTCTTTACAATAATAATAATTATTATTATTATTGTTATGATGCAATTGCAGAGTGCCGTGCAAGAAGACAGGTGGCATCCGGTTCACCATCAACGGCTTCCGTTACTTCAACCTGGTTCTGATCTCCAACGTCGCCGGCGCCGGCGATATCGTGAAGGTTAGCGTGAAGGGATCCCGCACGGACTGGATGACAATGTCGCGCAACTGGGGCCAGAACTGGCAATCTAATGCCGTCTTCGTTGGCCAGTCTCTCTCCTTCCGCGTCACCGGCAGCGATCACCGGACCTCCACCTCCTGGAACGTCGTTCCGGCGAACTGGCAGTTTGGTCAGACCTTCTCCGGCAAGAATTTTCGCGTTTGAGTATCCCGGCCCGACTGGTATATGGTTGGCCTTACCTGAAGTGTTCGATAGATTGTGAGGCCGATTTTAGGCCGCGTTAGAGTGGTGATGAGTGCGCTCTGTTGTTTGTGAGTGTGAGTGAGCTAAACAGTTTCTGAGTTGCTGAAGTGGCTGCAAAAGAATGTAGCAGCCACTTTCATTGTTTTCTAATTATCACTTTATGTTTTGTTATAAATTAGAATTATCTTAAAAGTGGCTCATTCAATTATTGCATTTAACGATATATATTTTATAAATTATAAAAATTGATATAATTATATTTTGTTAGATGCTTCTGAAATTAACTAGTCGGACAACAGTTGAAACAAAATCATTTAAAAACTTTAAATGTATTGTATCGATCTCACAATCATTTAAAAGATTTTAAATTTATTTTGATTAATTTTTATAAGAATTTTAGACTTAATTCGTCTTCAAAATCATCAGAGGAATGAGTTCCTCAAACAAACAACCACTGTATTTTAAAAAATTATTCTTCTTTTATCTTAAGTATTATCAAAAATCATTATTCTTTGAGGAAGAGTTTTTTTAATATTTTTTAACAAAAGATGCTCCCTTTTTATAATGCTGTGGTCCGACTGGCAATTAAAATTGTGGGCCGGGCCATTCTTACACCCACTTCCTGATTTTGAAGCTTCGTCGCAACGCTTTAAATGGGCTGAGAGCCCTTCTACCAAACAGACAGATAGTAAAGAAGGACCACTTGACCACTGAGTCATCATTCTACTATTAACAACTATAAATGACAATCATAAGCAAAAGCCCTGTCTATCTGCTCCATTATAGAGAAAAAGACATAATTTCATCTATAAATAAATTTATTTATTTTTACATCAACAGCTATTCCTCAAAAATTATTTACCAATATTTCAATAATCTGCCAATAAATAACGAAATTCCGCATCATAAGGCTTAATTTCCACCATTTTTGACGCCGAAATTCTACTATCTGCACTCATCCATTCCATGATTGATTTTTTCAACGGCCTTGATCTTCGCAATTGGCTATATATCCATCCGATAAGCGACTCAATATCATCTGCAAAATCAAGCATGTGGCATTCCAGAAGCTTCGGGATCACCATCTTCTTCCTGCATGTAATGCAGATCGAAGCTTCTAGAAATTCTACCTTCGCTCTTTCCAGCTCATTCACCACATTCTCTGCACTGTACACTCTCAGCTTCAATTCCATCACAACAAATCATATCTTATTAGCTCTCTTAAAAATATATAATAATAATAATAATAATAATAATAATGAGAGATTAACTTACCGCAGGTGAAGAGAAGCTGCCTCTACAGAGTGCGAATGCGATGTTTGGCTGAGGGTAACCAAGTCCAAAGGTATGTCTAAGCTGTGCTTCTTTTACATCTACAGTTCCCTTTCATAACCAAAATTCATATTTTTAAGAGTTAAATACAGATGGAATAAATTAAAATTAAGAGTCAAAACTTTTTTTTTTTTTTTGTTAAGGGTTGACTCACATTTTTGGCGTCAGGAGAGTGCCGCAGGATGAAATGCTCAATGGCGAGAGCATTAAGCACTATGCCTCCAACATTGAATGCGGCCTAAATCACAAATTATAATTTGTTTTAATTTGCCAAATATTTTATTTTATTTTATTTTGCATTAATATTATTATATAAATCATCATCATCATTAAATAACATCTAAATCTTTATTGTTATAGCAAAAATAGCACCATCGATTCTTTTTTTGAAATAAAATGAACCTTTTTATGCATAAGGAAAAGATTTTAATTTTTTTTTGTAAATAACAAATTTTAGGTGTTAGATGTGTAAATGCATAATAATTGACAAAAATCTAACATTGTTGAAGAAGATGATAATAAACCACATGCTTGAGCAACTTGCCTTGTTCAGTAGTTGAAGTAGTTTTCCTGCTGAGGTCGGCAAACCATGCTGAAGAAATGCCTGGGATTAAAAGAGTTGCTCATATAAGTTTTAATTCATCATACAATAATATGTCTTGATAAGATGGCTTACCATACATTCATAATACTGGCATTATAGATCTTGATCCAGAATGCTAGCCTTTGTTTATAAGACAAGAAATGCAATTCCACCATAGTAAGCTTCTGTATTAAAAACCTGAAAAGAGAAAAAAAAATGTTCTTTCTGTTTTAAATTCATAAAAAATTTGGCTCAAGTACTTGTGATATTTTTCTTAATCAAAGCGCTGTTATAATGTGTAGTATTTACCTTAGTTTTTCAATGGCTGGAAGACACAAGACAATGCGATTGAGATCTAATGTTCTTCTTGTGAGTTGTATGAAGTTCTTGTATGGTCCTATATCACCATCTGCATCTGGTAATATGCTGTATGGATCTTGTAATTGTGTTCTCTGTAAGGTGATAGGAGTTCTGCTACTAGTTGTTAAATGTTTGGGCATGAAGCTTTAGATCTTATGCATGAGATATTGAGCTTTGGAGCTGGGAAAGCTTCAGATTCATGATGAGTTTGTGGAACAATCAGTTTTTAAAAATGCTGATCAGTAGTTTGATTATTTGCTCTGATAGCTTGTTAGGTGCTCCTCTGCAGGTTTCTTTGATTCTCAATTCATGGATTCGGCGTGGTTGTGGGAAGTTTTCTGTGTTTTCTGCTTCATTATCTGTAGAAACTGGGGGAAGAAGAGGGTGGTCAGTCTTTCAGAGTTCAGTAATTCTTAATCATATATTGCAATTTTTAAAAAAAATTAGATAAAATCAAGTGAAGGTATATTGGAAAGTAGGAATCTCTCACACCCTCCTCATCTTTAAGCTCCTTAATCTCTAACTCTTTATGAACTCTTTGGTTGATCAAAAGAGGAAGTTGGCACGAAACAGTTGGTGATGTTGAAGAACGATTACTATGAAATAAATTCTTCAGTAAAAGAAAGCAATGTTAGACATATTTCACTTCTGATTTATGGAATTCCCTAAACATGATTCTATATTTAACACTTAATTCTTGCCAGAACACCAATTCTATTGTTCTAATATCTCTTGTTAGGGAAGGTAGAATATTTAGTATCTTAGTTGAATCCAACCAACTACTGAATGAATAATCTTTAACTCAAAAGTATAAAACTAATGTATTGTATAAGGGTCACTACAAGTATATTATGAGTTTATCTTTTCTTTTTTCTACTTATAATATGAGATTACTCTCCACTCTCTTGTGAATCTCAACAGATTATTTGTTTAATGCAATTCTAACTCGTACAAACAGGTCTCATTACAATAAAGTCCCACCTTTCGGACTTGGGTGATCCAAAAAAATGGGAAAAAAAAAAGCTCAATGATTCGGTCTCAAATTTCAAATTGAGTTGCATACTAACCAGATATCTTTTATGATGCAAGCTCTTGCTTCTGCAACCAACTCCAGAGAAGGGTTCCTTTCACTGAATGGAATTTGATTAATTATTTCTATATTTGGTGACTGTTCAATGAATCCATAGCTTCCGAATTCTCTACTATAGCGTCTTTTCAGCTTTAGTTCCCACTGCAGTTGATATTCTTTCTTGTATTTTCTTTCTTGATGGAGAGTTAGCTTCGTTTCAACCACTTTCCTCTCTAAATTAATAATTTCTTCTTCCACCCTCGCTATTTCTCCTACAAGGATTTGTACCTGCGTAAACGAATCTGTTATTTTCTGGCAGTTGTTTTTGGAAGTGACAACTAGGCTATATCGCTTTTAAATCTTATGCATGCTCTTGATTACGATCAATTATGGTTTCTTAATAATGGGACATACATCTCTAGTAATATAGATTTGTTATCAGCAATTAACAGTAGGTTTCAGTACTATGATATGAGATGTAATGAATTGTGTCAACCTGAATAGTTCTTTTATGAAAAGTAAGCCAAAAGACCACACACACAAAAAAAAAAACAAAAAAAAGTAGTATGCCAGTAATGATGAGAACGCTTAATCTACTTTATAATCAAGTTTTTATGTAATTTATAGCTTAATCCAAATATCAAAGTTTTGGGCAGAGCGACTTTTACATCCTAGAAGAAAGAATCTGAAAAACAACTGTTTCTGAAACAAGAGAATACCTGAGAAGAAACAGAAGAAGAAGAAGAAGAAGAAGAAAGACGTGAATGACACACAAATGACCCGTGAAGCACACGATGAAGAACTGTATTCAGCTTCTGTTCATTTTCAAGAATTTCTTGCAGCTGAGCCACCTTTCGAAAAACAAATGAAATTTTCTCAAACTTGCTTGTAATGATCTGAACAAAAGTAATTATTCGTTCTTTAATGTCAGAGATTTTTTTTTCTCTCACCTCGGCTTCGAGCTGCAGTCTCTTCTGATTGTCTTCTTCCCTCTGCATCAGCAATTCCTCAATTTTCATTTAGACTGAAAGAGGGATCAGAATTTTAGAACTGCTGCCTATAATGAAGAGACATGGGTTCTTCATTCAGGAGTTCTGAAGGCGTTGAAGAAAGGAAACAGCAGCGGTGGTGCGTTGAGGAGGAACTACAAGTTGAGATTTTTTTTATTTTTTTACCGTGCACGCATTCAAGTTTGTAGGCAGGTTTTCTTTAGCCTGCAATCCGTGACTGATTTAATAACAGAAGCTGCTAGTTCTTGACATGGAGCTGGGATTATTCGAATTTTGGGAGATTTATATATATCACATATAATTCTTATATACTTATATATTTAATATCTAAAATTTAATTTTATCACATATATAACACTTCAATCTTTAATATCATATAAAAAAAATAATCATCACAAATTTTTTAAAAATAAAATATATTCTTAGAGATTTTTAGAAGCCTAACGTCAGCCTTACATTATTGTCACCAGTAATATATTATGCTTACCGTCTCTGGCTAGCACATTGGTTCATGTTGATAAATGCTTACTTAGAAGAAGTTTTGTTTTTTGGTTGTCTATTGCTTTTATTTAAGTTTACCATTTCCAGGTAAATATAATAGTTAACATATTTATAAATATATTTAAATTAGCTCCACTTAAACTTGCCCTCTCACATTGGCTCGGTACGAAACGAATCAAATGTAGGCGAGCTCATATAAACGCAAAATAAAATCACTGAAGACTGAATGAAACCAAATGAGCCAAAAGCACTCAGTTTTAAATCAAACTTCAAAATTAATCATAATTATTATTTATATAAAAATATTAAAAATCTATATATATATATATATATTAGGGAAGCCATCTTCATGCGTATGATGTAATACAACTCGAGCAGGAAAATTAAGTTTAGGGTGGCCACCCAATAATATCAAATAATAAGTTAAAAAAGATATTAAGCCTTTGTTATTAGACATTATTTGCAGTATTCTGGGCTGCATCATTATGAAGTACTCGAAATAGAAGTTAAAAAGAACCTTAATAGTAAAACAAAATTTAAGAAAGTTTGGGGGTGAAAATTTGTTATTTTTTGCGTCCAAGCCTTGGAAACGTCGTATGGAATAATAGCCAAGGAACTCAAAATCATCTAATTTGATTTCACTGTGGCCGAGTTGATGATGTCCACGAATTCAGGCTGTGCATAGGACATGAAAGTTAATAAAAAAATTTAGAAATAATAAAATAAAAAATCAGATATGAAGTATTTTCTTGAAATTGCATGGAAAAGCATAACGTATTTTTAAATAATAAAAAAAAAGCTATGAGCAATAAATCCAAAAAAAATTGTTTTGGGAAATCTCATTTCAAAATACAATATGTATTAAATTCAGAATTTATCTAATCTCACCGTTTCCAGGATTTAAACTATTTAAGGATTTGATTTTCTCTAACAATTTCAAATAATGAAATAAATATTTAGATAAATAAATAGAATTTAACCAGATTTGATAATTGTCGCACCAATATATACATTATTTTCATACTATTTTTAAAATATTTTTATTTTATATTTTCTAAAAATAATATTGTTTCTAAAAACAAGTGTGTTTTTAAAAATAATAATCATCATCAAATATATTTTCCTTTAAAACAAAATAAAATAAAAATATAAAAAAAAAAACAAAAGTAATCCCAAACAGCCCATAAACAAATAAACCTTTATTTAGAGATCTAAAGATTTGATAGGTGATGACCTACTGCAGGTAATAATAATCAAATTTTATGAATCTTCTAAATATAATAATGCAGATCAGAAGGCAAACCTTCAAAGAAGCGCCGCCAACAAGGAATCCATCAACATCCGGCTGTGCTGCCAACTCCTTGGAGTTAGCCCCATTTACAGAACCTGCAAGAAGAGATGGTTAAGCTAAGGCGATTATTTCAAAGATTATAACTCAACTATTCATTGATAACAGGATATGTGCAAGCTCGATCAACTCAAATTGACAAAATAGTACTATAGTCCGGCATAGAAAGATACCTAAAATGCCACCAAAGGATTATAAAGAGAGAAAATAAGGTACCTCCATAAATGATCCTAGTAGATGCAGAAACTTCAGCGCTCACATTTTCCTTGAGCCACTTCCGGAGTTCAAAGTGAACCTAATGAATAAAAATAACGGCCGATGAAAATACATATAAGTTCGAGAAATAATTCAGAATATTACAAATAATGTAATCATCACTTCCTATGCCAAAACATATAATAAGGTGACGAAAACAGATAACCGAAGTAGGAATTCAGCAGAGAATTTACTACCTCTTGGGCCTGAGCTGGAGTGGCAACCTTGCCGGTTCCAATTGCCCAAACTGGTTCATAGGCGAGAACTACGTTTTCCCAACCAGAAATCCTTTCTGCAATAAAGAATGCAATCAACAGAACAGCACAGAGAAAGCTGCAGTGAACCTAAAATTGCCTGAGAGACATTGTGATTGAATGACAACTAAAAAGTATCACCATTCCTTTGTTGGAATGGCAAAAGAACCAATGAAAAGCAAATACACTAATAATGCAGTTGGCCATTTGAAGCAAATCATCTATCATGGTTAACTAGCGGTTATCGCCTGCAACTAAGTCACATGCCAAAATTTAGAATAAGAGCATTTTTGAAATCATGCCTTTATATATTAATAATAAAGAAAGATTTATACGCAATTCTTTGGCATCTATATATCTATGCGTGAAAAAAGTATATTTCATTTTAAAAAAAATGGTGTGTTATTTATGTACATATTAAAGTTTAGGTATTTTATATATAAATAAAAGAATTATGAGGCATGTAAGTAAATCCCCCCCAAAATTTAAATAAAGTTTGCTAATGCAAACAAAATTACCTATTGAACTCCCAATTGAAATATTAAAAGAATTACTTGTACACCGAAGTAAATATCAATATATATACACACACACCCCTTTATTCCATGCACAATTTCAATCCTAAAATTTGAAGCATTATTAAAAAAGTGAATTCATCTAGGACCATAAACTAGAGGCGTAATGGCAATTGGTCCAACGGTATTCTAAGGACATCCTGCTTGTCCACTGAACATATGCTATGCAACACATAGGCATTTATACTTAGATGTGCTAGTAATAAGGCACAAAACTACTAATATTCTGCCTTACGCTGCATAAATGTCCCTTACATAAAGTAATAACTATAATTGGATTTTTTTTTTTTTTGAAACTCAGCATCTAGGTCCTTATCTTCTGATGCTTACTAATATGTCTGCCTACCACCCTATTTCTAATTTTCTATGAAGGGCTACAAGTATTTATTTATTATTATTATTGATAGGGCAGCAAATAAATTGAACATTCGATAAGCTACTCGTGACTCAACTGAATTAGAGCTCGTTCATAATCATTTGATTTGCCAATCAAACCAGCTTGAACAGTTTCATAAATACTTGATTACTAAATGAACAAGTTTGAAAAACTTGAACAACTTGTTCGGTTCATTTATGTTTATAAATAATATTATTTAAAGATAACTAAAAAGCTCAATTAAGACTCGATTAAAGTTTGCTCGTGAACAATATTGTTCAATTTTTTTAAATTTTTTAAGCTTTTAATAAGCTTTAATTGATACAACTTGTGTATATTTCTAAACAAGCTACTCGTGAACAAACTCGACTAAGGCTTAATTAAAGCTCATTTATTTCATTAAACGAGCTTCTTGTTAATAGGCTCGATAATCCTAATCATAACTGAGCTCATTAACAAATTCAAGCTAAGCTCAAACAAAATTTTTTTAAACCAACTCAAACTCAAACACAATTTTTAAAGTTCAAATTGCCAAGCTCGAGTTTGATAATAGTAAGTGAGTTTGAGCTTAAACAACCACATACTTGGCTCGCTCAATTCATTTGCAGCCCAAATTATTGACTATCATTCAATCTATTAGGCAATGAAAAGCTATAATTTAAATTAAGATGGGGTAAAAGTTACTCTAAATTTAGTAAAGGCAAAGCCTCCATAATATATGTAATCATAAAAAGGCTTAAAAGTGAAACTTCTATAGTACTCATAATTATAAGTGATTTTGTCACAACCCTATGAGGGGTGAAGGTCCACTAAAGCTACCAATCAATTAGTTATGCTTACTTTTTGCAAACTGGATCACAATGAAATTAAACCATAAATGTAGGGACATAGATACAAATTATTCTATTAATATGAAATATCTATTTAAGTCCTAACCATACATCAATGGTCCATTAGAATTCATAAGAATAATAGATGGGTGAAAATGAAATATGTTTAATAAGATATAACAATAAGTATATCCAAAAAATGGTAATAAGATGAGTAAATCTAGCAAGCAGTTCTGTAATCGTTTTCATTGGGCTTCATCTACATTAACATTCATCTGCATGTCGCAATGAGTGATACAAAGGCATGATGCAAGAGCTACATCAAATGGGAGGTTATTGTGGGCACCAACCCATAATTAAGTTCTTTCACGACTACACCCAATCAAGAGTACTTGGGAATATGTTGGGATTAAACAGATTTGATGCTCCAAAACATGCCTGTCACAATGTTGAGATTGGGAATTGACAAAGAAATTATGATCATATTAAAGTATTTTTGAAAAAAAATCATGTAAAAAAATTGATTTAAACCAGTTCTTGCCAACGAGACTTAAAAATTCAGGATATAGATTAATAAATACATCAAGAAACAATGACTGCAGAAAAGGCACAAGTAAATATGCATGCACCTGCAATAGCCTTTGTTTGCGCAGCAACAACATCCACAGTTGAACCTGCTTCTCGTTGCTCAAGGGTCTCACCAACACAAGCAATCACTTTCAAACCTCGAGAAAGTGCATATGCAACTTTATCTCCCACAAACTACATTAAATAAAAGTTTAAAAAAAAAAAATAGTATCTCTCAAGATAAAAAGAAAAAACAGTTACATAGATACAACAGCATAATAACATTGAATATCTGGCATGTATTTGAAAAAAAAATGATGTAAAGGAACTAACCTCATTCAACAGTATGTCACTGCATCAAATAAGTTTAAAACAAATTTAAAAAGCTATAATCAGCTGTCTTAGGGTCTGTTTGGGATCACTTTTGTTTTTATGTTTTGTTTCAAAGTAAAATATGTTTGCTAGTTATCATTATTTTAAAAACACTGAAAACATCTAAAAACTGTTTTGAGTATTTTTAAAAACAATGTTATTTGTTTTTTAAAATAAAAAAATAAAAACACATCAAACAAATATATTTTTATAAATATCATAAAAACAAAAACAAAAAACACAAAACAAAATTAATCCCAAGCAGCCCCTTAGCTTTAAAGCATGCTGACTGCAAGAGGTTAATTAATTAAGAAACAGATTAAGCAGTAAGCATCGTTTTGTTATTGTCATAGTGATCCCAAAATATAAGTGTAACAATTAGCATCACAAGCATAACAATAATAAATAATTCTCAGATAGATCATGGCATATGTAGAAAGATTTTCGTTGTCTCCTGCTCTTTATTGAACTGACTGATCCAAAAAGAACTCAATGCTAAGTCCTACTTGGCTTTTTGACATATCCCAAACAGTGTAATTAGTGATCAAGTAGTAAAAGTTTGGAAATTATTGGATCAAGTGTTGTCAGTAAAGAATAGAAAGACTTCAGTACAATTATGAATTGAACCAAAGGGTCAAGCCTGAATATTCTCTTTATGGTTCAAAACTAAAATAAAGACTCCATCCTCAAGCTTCTTTTCACATCACACAAAAAATGAAAACCATTTCAATAAAACTAAACAATATGGGTGCCACCATTAGACCAATAACAAAATCTGATTCAATTCAACATGAACATTTATTATTCAGGTCAACTCATGTAAAACTTGGGTTAACATAAGTGACAAAAAAATCAGGTTAGGTTCAGTTCATGTTGGGTCAGACTTGAATTGTCCCACAAAAAAATGAACTTACCTAATTTATTCTTCCTTTTCTCATTACAAACTCAAATTAAATTATTATTTATTTCAAATTGTCACTTCAAATTAGGTAATCATGTTTATCAATTGACACTATTCAACATGACTTAGCATTATCATGTCACATCAGGCCGCTTTCATGCTGATTATATTTAGGTCAAACCCAAACAAAATTGACGCACCTGTTTGAGATAATCTCAATCACACACACAAATTGAGAACCACAAATCAATTTAGCTGAAGAACATGGATAAAAATCAACAAATGCAAACTCCACCCCTTACGACAGAACAAGAAGAATTGTCCCACAAAAGTTATCAACAAAACTTGCAAATCACTCAAAAATCTACATCTAACAGCCAACAACAAGAAGCCTTAATCCCACTAGGTGGGGTCGGCTACATGAATCCTTCGTCTCCATTGTGTCCTATTATGTGTCAAATTCTCATTTAATTCAAGTATACTAAGATCATTTTTATACATCTTAACCAAGTCTTTTAGGTCTCTACCTTTCTTAACATAAAGGCAAATCTGCTACTCTCCTAATCGGTCATCGGACGGACGCTTATGTGGCCAAACCATCTAAGGCCATTCTCCTAATCTTATCTACCATTAGTACTCCAACTTTTTCCAACATACTCATTTTGCATTCTATCTCTAAAGGTAAAGCCATCATCCACCAATCTCATCTCTTAACTTAATCTTATGTTTCTCTTTTATTGGCCAACATTTTCTGCATGTCATTACAAGTCTTCATCTTATAAAATTTTCCTTTAAGTTTAAGTGGAACTTTTCTATCACATAATAGGCCGATGCATTCCTCCACTTCAACCATCCAACTTGAATTCTACTAATAACATCATCCATCTATTTCACCATCATTTTAAATGATAGAGCCTAAATATCAATCACTCTTATTAATGACTTGATCACCTAAAGTCACAACACTTAACTTAGTCTTATCTAACAGCCATAAACAAATTAATAGAATATACAACTTGTATCCTGTTTATAACCTAAAATGATGCAAAATAAATAACTTCCCAGATCCCCTAAATATCTAGCATAATGCTATAAGTTTCAATTCGACACTCTTAAAATCCAGCAAGAACAATCAGTTTCAAACCTTAATCTCAGATAAAACATTAAATTTCGACTTACAAACCCTTGTTCCAACAACTCTCGGTATATGCTACAGTGCATTGATGCAGAAATGAAAGAAAATATATAGCAAAACTGAAAATTCCAGCGATGCGAGTTACGGGAACAGGACAGAAAACAAGCAGTCGATCCCAACAACAGTGAATTACAGGATGTTGCAACTGATAAAAAAAGTAAAACATGGAACTAGAACACTTGAATTAGGTAATCCAAGAACTAAATTGAAACAACTTGCAAGAGTCATTTGAGCCTAATGAGATAATCAAAATACTAAAGAGCACATCTCATTCCCAAAGAATCAACACCATAACTTGCCATAACAAAGTACCTAGAAAACATAAACTAAGACATGGAAACAACTAAAACAAAATCAATGCATCTGATTCACATAACAAATGCAAAAAAATTAATAGAATATACAAACTTGTATCCTGTTTATAACCTAAAATGATGCAAAATAAATAACTTCCCAGATCCCCTAAATATCTAGCATAATGCTATAAGTTTCAATTCGACACTCTTAAAATCCAGTAAGAACAATCAATTTCAAACCTTAATCTCAGATAAAACATTAAATTTCGACTTACAAACCCTTGTTCCAACAATTCTCGGTATATGCTACAGTGCATTGATGCAGAAATGAAAGAAAAATATATAGCAAAACTGAAAATTTCTGCAATGCGTACGGAACAGGACAGAAAACAAGCAGTCGATCCCAACAACAGTGAATTACAGGATGTTACAACTGACAAAAAAAGTAAAAACATGGAACTAGAACACTTGAATTAGGTAATCCAAGAACTAAATTGAAACAACTTGCAAGGTCATTTGAGCCTAATGAGATAATCAAAATACTAAAGAGCACATCTCATTCTCAAAAGAATCAACACCATAACTTGCCATAACAAAGTAACTAGAAAACATAAACTAAGACATGGAAACAACTAAAACAAAATCAATGCATCTGATTCACATAACAAATGAGTACATTTAAGATTTGCATTGGAATTTGACCACAGGTAAGATGACTAGAGATTGTGAAGAATAACTTCCATAAATAGAGCTAACACTACTTGCAAAACTCAAAAGAACAAGAATTCACAGGCCCACCTCCAATTATAGTTGTCATAAGGCTAACAGCAATGACATGAATTTTAAATTAAACATATAATTCAAAGTTTATATCTGACTTGAATTTGAAATTGTAAAAATACACAATAGACAAACCAGGTTAGCATCCCAGCAAAGGTGAATTTGAATATTGAGCAATCCCAACAATGTCCATAGAACTACTAAAACAAAAAAACCCTTAAGGGAGTAATGCTGCAGGTTACTAAATTGTAGTCAGTAGTTAAGAGAAAACATAGTCATATTTTCTTGAGATCCACCAAAGAAAAAAACTTAAAAATTTGTAGTCTCATATGGATGGAGAAGTTAGATCCAGTTGTTCCATCTCTTTAACCAATACCAACTAACCCTCCTCCCACCCCACAAACACAAAAGGAGGAAAACAGGGCATGTTGATGAGCATGCAAAACTTATGAGTGGAAACTTTAAAATATGTATGGAAGTGTTGGTGCATCTGAGTAACATCAATGATTTTGTTGTTATATGTAAAAACATAAACATGGAAGTTAATAACTCAAGTAGTTACAAATTGAGCAAAGAAAAATAAAATTAAAAAAAATCTAGAGATGGCCATCTCAAAACAACATGAACCAATGAAAGTCATGATTGTGACTAGATAAAGAAAAATGTATATACCAATGCAAAGATTTAAGATACCAATCTCACCTGATCTCACCAGTGAACGCACCTCCTTTTTTCACCCAACAATTTTGAGCAGCAACATAAAAATCAGGGCGCAACAAACTTTGCACAACAGGGAGAAACACAAAAGGAGGACTTACAACCACATCTGGAAGACAAGATAAAAGAAATGCATCTTTAATGTCTAATAAATCTAACAAAAATACAAAGCATGATAAAAAAGAACCAAGTCAAAATGGTTAAATCTTGGATTATGCATGATGATAATTACCTGAAATCATATATACAAAGGCTAAATCTTTCTAAAATAAAATGAATAAAAACTTTAAAAAAATATACAGAAAGACATAGTTTAGGTTAGAATTAAAAAACCTTTGAGATTTGAGAAGTATTGGAGATATTGGAATAGCATAGTTACCAGCTCACTTTAAATACATTCAAAAGACTAAGATGCAAAACAATTGAAAAAGTCATTCAGTATGGTATTTAGGAAGAAAAGAAATGTTTATGATTTGTAAAATACAAAGTCAAACTTATCAGTTATACATTGAAGTTATAAGATATGATGGAATAAAGGTTCAGGAAATTACATTAGTACCAAGATATCAACTTGATTTTCAATAGAAAAATTCACCATGGAGACAATTTTTATGCGACGTAAAAGATGGAAATATACAAAGCGATAAATGATATTCATTTGCTTTGTTGAACATGAAAAGCTATATATATGATAGAATATTACAAGAATTTAAGGGAATTAAGATGATCTATATAACAGAAGTATGTCAAAGTTATTAAAGCCACCATATACCCTTAACTTTATAAGTAATGCAAATTAATATCCACTTAGAATTACCTTCTTTGTATTTTATAAACTGAATCAAGTAATTTATTTTTCATTTTAAGAAAAACATAAATAAAAATGTGTGCATGTGCATACGAAGCTCCAATATGACGCATACGCACATATAAAACTGTTATCATACATAAAAAATGTCATTCTATTTAGAACAATTAATGGCGATTAAAATTTGTTCACTTTTTTTTTAAAACCAGGATCAGGTTCGGTCATTATTTAAATTATCATACACTATAAATGTCATTCAAAATGCATCAACCAACCATCATTTATCATAAATAACATAACATTGCATCAATGAAAATATTAAACAAAATAACTGCTTAGAGTTAAAATGGGAGGAAAATAAAGAAGTATTTTGAGAGTACAATAAAAGAAAAGAATATCGTAATTAGATTGACTATGTTTTTCGATTAATGCAGTTGGCAATAAATAAGTCACTTAATTAAGCTAAGTATTTTGAACATCAACCAACCATCATTTATCATAAATAACATAACATTGCATCAATGAAAATATTAAACAAAATAACTGTTTAGAGTTAAAATGAGAGGAAAATAAAGAAGTATTTTGAGAGTACAATAAAAGAAAAGAATATCGTAATTAGATTGACTATGTTTTTTGATTAAAGCAGTTGGCAATAAATAAGTCACTTGCAATTAAGCTAAGTATTTTGAAATAAGAATGTAAGAAAGAAATATGTTGAATATAGGAAAAGGGTTAAGGAATGAATTAAAAGGAACATTGGAAGTAATAAAGATTATAAATAGGAATGGCAATAATAAGCTTCAAATGATTACTACATGTAAAATAAAGAATATAAGTTGCGCCAATAAGGGCCCATTTGGTTGGGCTTCTAATTTTCAAAATTTTGTTTTAAAACTATTTTTTAAAAAGCCATGTCAAAAAGCTATAATAAAGTTTTGGTTCAAGAAGAGATAGGAATAGAGTTACCTAAAAAATGCCTTTAAATAAATAGTATAATCAAACAAAATTAAAAAACTGTAACCATGTTTTAAAAAATGTGAAAAAAACTCTTCCAAATGAAGCCTAAGACATGTAAAATGTGAATGAATGTGAGAAAAATAAGTAGAGCACAAGATATGAATGTTATTAATTATATTTTTCCAATTAAATGTTACATGTGATGTTATTGATAGTTCACACAAGTTGATATGATAATGAACATGATAATTATGATTTTACTTTCAATTGGTAAGAATGCTAATCTCATCTCTTCTTGTTTATTTACATTTTATTAGATTATGTAACGCATCGACCCCTTAGGGAGTAGATGTATTAGATTCAATCTATGTTAAAAAAAAAGGACAGAGGTAGATCTAAAAAGACTTGGTAATGTTGTATAAAAAATGACATTATTTTATTAGAATTAAATGAGAATATGACATTTAATAAAACACAATGGAGCAAAATGATTCAAGTAGCTAGCCCCACAGTGTGGGATAAAGGCTTGTTATTGTTGTTGTAAATTATGTAATGTTTAAAATTAAAAATAATAATAATAGCAAAAACACAACTAGTCAAAGTACCTGTGTTTACAGGTCAAACTCACCTGGTTTCTATCCATTTCATGATAACTAACACAAGTTGTAAAAATTATTTTCAACAATAACACCAACTCATACATTTCTCATTTGGGCTTAAAAATGATAACAATATAGAACTGTGCAACAAAACTTGCATAACAAGAGTTAACATCACAGAAAACACTCAAAAAGAATGAACAAACATAAAGAAAAGGGGCGCATAAAAAGTAGCACATCCAAAAATATACAAAAATGATTTCCTCAAACTCAAGTTATGACTGAAGAAGGATGCAAAAAAGGTGACGCCCATCAATTGAGGCAAGGCTATAGATGATGATGAACAGCCTCAACACAGTACGTTTTGTTGGACATCATAACTAATCGACTGGTTCCTAAGCTAAGCTTAAAAAATGAACCTAACGAGTACAAGTATCTTTTACAATGGCTCAATAAGCATTGCATTTCATAATAAAATAGCCAATTTTCATCCAAGAATAGGATTCCAAATCAAAATTATTTGAAGCAATCATCCAAGATGCGTATGGTAAACAGATAGGAGCCATGCAATTTATTATTTAAAAAAATATATAAGAAAGCACTCCAAGCTTAACATTCACACGGGAAATGGTAGACGAAATCTATGAAATGAATCCTATAAATGCAGTCTAGTAAGCTTCAAGCAAGGAAATGAAAAATCATCTTCCAATATTTAACAATGAAATTATTCTAACATAATATTGAGCTTAGAACGTTTCATACGAGCATCAGCGGTAAAAAGTAAGTATAGGGCGTACCGACAACATCCTGTGAGGGAACCTTTCCATCATTCAGAGTTGCGAGAATTTTCTTAACCTCCTCCGTCGTTCCATTCTGCAAAACCCTCGAGAATAATCAAATCCTGATTAAGATCTTCCTCTGTAATATATTTATATGCAAATAACCCCATAGTACAAGGCGTAGCATAAGACATAAGAACAATACCGTCGATAACTTGATCTAATGCACGAACAAAAATTAAAAGTCAATATAATCATCGATTAAAGTTCATAAACAACGGATTCCCCAAAAAAACCAACAAATAAAGTTCAAATTTCAGATCTAGTGGCGTGGATATGCAGATCGGGAAAGGAACATTTCACAAGTATGATTCAGCAATCGCATGCAAACAAAAAGTGAAAATAAACTACAGGTTAAAGTTCATAAACAACGGATTCCGAAGAATAAAAGGATACAGAGATCTTAATGCAAGAGAATAATTAAAAAAGGAGATGAGATAGACGATCAAAGTAAAAAAATAGATGCTAAAATGGAGATCAAATGTTTGATCCGAGTAAGGAGAAGAACACGTACGCATTTCCAGTTGCCGCCGACGAAGAATTTCCTGCCCATTGCTTATGAGAAGAGGATGAGACGGCCAAACAGACGACCCTAGGTTTCCTTCGTTGCCTGAGAATTGAGATCAAGAAGATGGGGATGATGTGTGATATCGCGTAGATGGCCCTCTCCTCGGCGCGCTGTATTTTTACTGTTATACCCTCAAAAACTCTTTTTTATTTTTATCATTTATTTATTTATTTTCTTTTGTGCGAGATGACAGCGAGGCTTTATAATTCATTGATTTAATACTGTTTAAAAAAATATATTAAATGACATTATATTAAACATATTTATGGTAAATTTTTATTTTTCTAAAAATAAATAATTCTAGTTCCATTAACTGTTGTAAATATGGCAACTATTGGCAAGCGAAAATAGGAAAAAAAATTAAAAATATATATATTCATTTATATGCCAACTATATTGATTTCCATTGACCGTGTATAATTATTAATATGCCAACTATAAATATGAGATAGCGATCTATAAATTTATAAAATAATTTATATTCATAGAAAATGGAAATCAATTGACTTCAAAATTTTGCAAGCTGTATGGTCTACCATTGGAGGAGTTTCATCAATTCAATATCACTATTATTTCAATAAAATATTACTAAAAAAAAATCAATAGAACACCTCCAGCAAATTATGCTAAATTCATTTTACTTCAAATCAAATATTAAAAAAATAATTCTATGAATTTATTTTATATTCAACTAAATCCCAATAAAATATTTTAATATATGATTTTATTTTAATTATATTTAAATATTTAGAAATTTCAATAACTAAATATCCCATACATTTGAATTGAATTTTAACATAATCAAGGGTTCTTTCTTGCTAATAATCTCTTTTTATAGAG